>QXTE01000108.1:4187821-4281009 GCA_003942145.1 Platysternon megacephalum | reverse complement strand
TACAATCTATCGGTGATCTTCCAGAAAACACCATCCTGGCCACTATGGATGTAGAAGCCCTCTACACCAACATTCCACACAAAGATGGACTACAAGCTATCAGGAACAGTATCCCCGATAATGCCACGGCAAACCTGGTGGCTGAACTTTGTGATTTTGTCCTTACCCACAACTATTTCACATTTGGGGACAATATATACCTTCAAGTCAGTGGCACTGCTATGGGTACCCGCATGGCCCCACAGTATGCCAACATTTTTATGGCTGACTTAGAACAACGCTTCCTTAGCTCTCGTCCCCTAACGCCCCTACTCTACTTGCGCTACATTGATGACATCTTCATCATCTGGACCCATGGAAAAGAAGCCCTTGAGGAATTCCACCATGATTTCAACAATTTCCATCCCACCATCAACCTCAGCCTAGACCAGTCCACACAAGCGGTCCATTTCCTAGACACTACTGTGCTAATAAGCGATGGTCACATAAACACCACCCTATACCGGAAACCTACTGACCGCTATACTTACCTACATGCCTCCAGCTTCCATCCAGGACACACCACACGATCCATTGTCTACAGCCAAGCTCTAAGATACAACCGCATTTGCTCCAATCCCTCAGACAGAGACAAACACCTACAAGAGCTCTATCAAGCATTCTTAAAACTACAATACCCACCTGCTGAAGTGAAAAAACAGATTGACAGAGCCAGAAGAGTACCCAGAAGTCACCTACTACAGGACAGGCCCAACAAAGAAAATAACAGAACGCCACTAGCCGTCACCTTTAGCCCCCAACTAAAACCTCTCCAGCGCATCATCAAAGATCTACAACCTATCCTGAAAGATGATCCCTCACTCTCACAGATCTTGGGAGACAGACCTGTCCTCGCTTACAGACAGCCCCCCAACCTGAAGCAAATACTCACCAGCAACCACACACCATACAACAAAAACACTAACCCAGGAACCTACCCTTGCAACAAACCCCGCTGCCAACTCTGTCCACATATCTATTCAAGTGACACCATCACAGGACCTAATCATATCAGCCATGCCATCAGGGGCTCGTTCACCTGCACATCTACCAATGTGATATATGCCATCATGTGCCAGCAATGCCCCTCTGCCATGTACATTGGCCAAACCGGACAGTCTCTTCGCAAAAGAATAAACGGACACAAATCTGACATCAGGAATCATAACATTCAAAAACCAGTAGGAGAACACTTCAACCTCCCTAATCACTCAGTGACAGACGTTAAGGTGGCAATTTTGCAACAAAAAAGCTTCAAAAACAGACTCCAACGAGAAGCTGCTGAACTTGAATTGATATGCAAACTAGATACCATCAACTTAGGTTTGAACAGAGACTGGGAATGGCTCGGTCATTACACTAATTGAATCTATTTCCCCATGTTGAAGCAGCCTCACACTTTCGTGTCAACTGTCCGAAATGGGCCATCATGATTATCACTTCAAAAGTTTTTCTCCCCTGCTGTTAATAGCTTCTCTTAATTAATTAGCCTCTTACAGTTGGTATGGCTACTTCCACCTTCTCATGTTCTCTGTATGTATAAATATCTTCTTACTGTATGTTCCATTCTATGCATCCGAAGAAGTGGACTGTAGCCCACGAAAGCTTATGCTCAAATAAATTTGTTAGTCTCTAAGGTGCCACAAGTACTCCTGTTCTTTTTGCTGATACAGACTAACACGGCTGCTACTCTGAAACCTTCCACCAGATCAGTGGTTAGACTTTAAAACTTTGTCAAACTTGTACTGCTTAAATATTTTAATAGACTATACTAAATTTAGGCCTTAATTAAATTTGAAATTATTACATAGGCTCTATTTTTTTTTTTTAAATAAACTTGTATTTGATTTGAATTTTTTTTTAATTCTGTTTTTACCTGTCCTGGTTTTAATCATTAGATGCCTTATGTTGTGAACTGCTTAGAGAGCACACAGTGGGTGCTAGTTTAACAAAAAAATTCCTGCTCTTGGAGCAAGAGAATTTCCCTTGCTTCATTCAGGATTTAATTTGTACTTTCTTGTTCCACTCCTAAAGTACCAGTAAGTCATGCAGGTCCTATTGTTGCTTGTCACATGAATGATCAACAAATCCAAAGGAAATCCTAAGAATAGAGGAAACACTAGCCTTTTGAAATGATGGTGACTCTAGCAAGTTGTTCTGCTGAGCTTCCTGAGACAATAATTTGCCTTGAATTAAAGGGGGCCTCTGAACTCCCTCCATAGTGCTGAAGATGAATTTGGTTGCTGATTCTGGAAATACTCTTAGCATGAAAGTAGCTCTGTCAGTACTGTTTTATTTAGGCTACTTAAACTGTGGTTTAGCTGCAATGCACACAGAGATGGCTATTTCAGTATTCCACTCAAACTGCGGCTTTGATGATACTCTGCTGTATCTGATCAAACAACTTTGTTGGTGTTGTCACTGACACTGAAAGCAGCTAACCATATATTTTTAAATCTGTATCTATATCTTTTAAAAAAGAAACCAAACTAGGTTGCTTTCTTATTCCCAATACCTCACAGAAATGAATAAAGTTAAATACTGCATTATTCCTCATGGAGGGGTGGGGAAAAGTCACTTTGCCTACACATTAAACAACTTACATTCAGCCTTACAGTGAATTTCTGTGCTAACATTTCTTAGCTTTAAGATGCTTGATTTAGAGATTGTTTTGTTTTATATTTTGGCCTATTTAAACACAATGTTAATTTATTAGAAAATGGCTAGTCTAGGAATTATAGGCTGCATGTCTTGCTACCATAGGTAAGTAGTATGCAAAGTTTTTAATATAGCACAACTGTATCTCAACCTGTGTAGTGAGCTACATGCACCTAAATGTTGCACTTACATGCCTAAAGAGTGCTTACATAATTTAGTAAATTTGGCCCCAAGTGATTCAGTAGCACAAGTTCTATTGACTTTCAATGGAAGATATGCTCCTAAGTAATTTAGGTGCTTTTAAAAATCTTACTTTCCATTCACTTTTTACATTCCCATGAATAGTATTCTTAACTAACATCAAGTATAAAAGTCCTTCTATTGATACTAACCTAAAGTATACAATTAAATCGTATGCATTGTATGTGATGATAAATTATAAAACAATTTTCAGATTTTTCAGCCATCTGGTCCAGTAGTGTTTTCAAGCAGAATGGGATGGAATAGGATTAGATGCAGCCTTAGGGAGTTCGTAATAGCCTGACATGCAAAGCATTTTTCTGGTTTGGTGGTCTTGTTTGTTCGTTTTGGAGATGCTAAATCTGTTTGTGAAATGTGCTATTTATGCTTAATTCATATTTCTAAGTTGTACTGTATCTGAAGTGATTTGCATTAAGTGTGAAAGCAATGCACATTAGCAATAAATAGCTGTAAGAATACATTTATGTTTAAATTACATGCTACATCTATTGGTATTCACCGGGGAAAAAAAGAGATGAAAATGCCAATTTAGGTATGTATGATGGTCAGTATTTCATATTTGAGTTACCATGCTCCTTTAATTAGTCCCTGCAGATGGAATCATGTGACCATTTTTATTCTTGCAGTATTTTTTAGTTACATGTGGTACACCTCATCGAATGCATTAATGGCCACAACAACAATGTGGATGAAACCCGGCAATCACTACACTCTTGAATGAATTCACACAGAAAACACCATATCACTTGTGGGTGAATACTTGTCACAAACTGATCACTCTTAGATTACCTCAGTCCTCATCCTCAAAGGAAACGTGCACAACACCTTCAAAAAGACAAGAGCTTAAAGTCATAACTTTGCTAGACATTAAAAATCATGGACTGAATAGCAACACTGTTTTGATAAGCCATAAATCCAATTTAGAACCCACTTAAATACACACACACCCAACCCCATTACTGGAAAGGTGTTAGTGGGCCACTTTCACTTGAATAGTCCCTTGAAATATGTAGTAACTAGTATACTATACAACTCTGTTCCACCTTGTATTTAGCTGAGACATTTTCCAGATCTGAAGAACTCTGTGTAGGCTCAAAAACTTTTGTCTCTCACCAACAGAGGTTGGCCCAATAAAAGATATTACCTCCCCCACTTTGTCTCCCTTCTCATCCTGTGTCTGTCCTATGTTTTAAAATCATTCACTCTTATAATCATTATCCCTTTGAGTAAACAGGTTTGAGGGTCCTGTTACCTTTAGTTCTCCAAATGTTAATTGGAAGGTACTGTGTGGATCCAACAATTGACTTTCCGCTCCTATCTACATGCACCATCCTCTGGTTAATTACTTGATTTAGAATTACAAAAGGACTTTCAACAACACCATGCTCTCACATTTTTACTGTTTCTGATCAAAGGAGTATTGGGAAAATAGCTGGCTTGAATCTGAGTTTAAAGATATAGGGCTCCAATATTTTTAAAGGGATTGGGAGGTTAGTTGGTCTGAATATCAATATGTTGGTAATATTTATTTTCTTCTTAAATGTAATATGTAAACGATTCCCTACTAATTTCATAATTTCTGAATCCATTAGATTAAAAATTTCCATTAAGAAAATAAGGGTAAGCACGACAAGTTGTAGCTGTTCTTAGTCGTATAAATATCTCTTCAATTATAGTGGCTGCCTAAGCCTAAAAAAGGAGATCAGACTGTTTTTGAGCTCATTTTCTTCGTAGGCTGTAAGTGTTAACTAAAAATATATCATAAATATAATAATATATATTATTTTTAAACAGGCATTAAAGCTGTATTTTCTGGACACTACCATAGGAATGCCGGAGGGTCCTACAAGGATCTAGAGATGGTGGTTTCATCAGCAATCGGATGTCAACTGGGAGAAGATACCCATGGGCTTAGAGTGGTCATTGTCACAGCTGAGAAGATTGTTCACAGATACTGCAGTTTAAATGATCTGAGTAGCCAAGGAATAGAAAAAGAGCTGATGGATTTGATTAAGCAAAATTAGCCATTTTCTAACTATGACAAGTCTCCAGTTTATTTTTAATTCACATGTTTTATTTCACAGATAGAAAAACCAGCTCAGCAAAAACAAAAAAGCCTACCACGGGCTGAAGATGATTCCCAGTTGTGTATTATGCACCAAAATAGTTGTCTTAACTCATTACCATCCTAAATAACAAAGCAGAAAGGTATGCAGAGATATTTGTACCTTTGAGGGGAAATGAAACCAATTATAATATGAAAAATAATAGAAGTAATGCTATCGCTACTGATTTTGTAATGGGAAAGAGCTATTCTGAGGATTAGCTGCTCTATTCCTGGATCAGACTTTTATAGCTAAGTAAGCGTATCCTTGAGTAGAAGCAGTGGCTTCTGGATGACAAACTCAACTCTAGTCCACCCTTCTGTTCTAGTTTGGCTAGCAAGATACATCTCAAAACCATTATATTTAATGTTCTCTGTTAAGTTCTTGGTAATCCTCCAGAAAGTGACAAAGTAAATGTGGCATGTTCGTATTCAGTATGGGCTAATCCAAAGCCCTTTGAAGTCAGAGAGAAGACTTTCATTGACTTCAATGAGTTTTGGATCTCACCCTATTTCTGCTTCCTTCCAGTTGATGTCATCTCCCATCCCTAGCCTGTACTTCTGTAATATCTTCAGAACCACTACAGCAATCAGAGCAAGCTGGATTCTTCTCTGCCTAGCAAATCACCATTGTGGGTGCTGTAAGAGAGACAAGACTCGCAATTTGGGTCTGCAGGAGTGGAGGTTAGAAAAGCCTGTAAACTAAGAAAATATAATAGGAAAGCCATAAAGAGAAACTAAATATAGAAGAATCATTTTACCGTTGCCTTTTGGCATTTAACCGCAATTAAATTTGCTATTGAGAGGTCCCTGTAAGAGCATATCCTCTTTAGAAAACAGCTGACTCCTAGACACATTTTATGGATGTCCATAAAGAACACATACAGTATTGTAGAGACAGAATACATCATCTCTCTTGTACATATAGAAATGTCATTTCTATAAGAGGATAGTAACAAGATTTAGATATGTGAGAGACGTGCCCCTCTGTACCCCGAGTTAGTTTCGGTGAAGTCTCCGAAAGCCTGTCAGGTAGTTTATTACTTAATTTTAACTGTCTCAGCTTTTCCATGGAGATGCTCCACACTACATGTTAGGGAGGCTAAGGAGATTCTGACATTTGTCAGGGCTATTCTGGCTACTGACAGCACAAATTGAATAATTAATTAGGGTGAAATTTCAAAGTTGTGCTTAATACAGGGAAATATTTTTACAAATAGGCAGACAGGAAAACCAAGGTATAGGCTGCCTCCTACACAGCCATAGATGCCTCAGCAGGAATCCGTTCACCCACACAACCCATGAAATAGCTTTCATGGTTTAAGAAAGGTTTAGAGCAGAGGTGGGCAAACTATGGCCCGCAGGCCCGTCCTGCCCGGCCCCTGAGCTCCCAGCTGGGGAGGCTAACCCCGGCCCCTCCCCTGCACCCTCAGCGCGCCGCTCCTACCGGGCGGCGTGGCTGGCTCCGGCCGGGCAGCGGGGCTGCGAGCTCCTGCTGCTCTGAGCAGCGTGGTAAGGGGGCGGGGGAGGAGGGGTTGGATAAGGGGCAGGAGGTCCTGGGGGGCAGTCAGGGAGCAGGGGGGGTTGGATAGGGGCAAGTTCCCGGGGGGTCGTTATGGATGGGGGTGTGAATAGGGGTTGGGGCAGTCAGGGGCTGGGAGCAGGGGGCGGTTGGATGGGGCAGAGGTTCTGGGGGGGGTTAGGGGATGAGGAACGGGGGGTTGGCCTGTTGGGGGCGGGGGGCCTGTCAGGGGGTGGGGGTGTGGATAGGAGTCGGGGCAGTCAGGGAGCAGGGGGGGTTGGATAGGGGGTGGGTTCCTGGGATGGGACAAGGAGCCGGGGAGGTTGGATGGGTCGGGGGTTCTGAGGGGGGGCAGTCAGGGGGGCCAGGCTGTTTGGGGAGGCACAGCCTTCCTTACCCGGCCCTCCATACAGTTGTGAAACCCCGATGTGGCCCTCAGGCCAAAAAGTGTGCCCACCACTGGTATAGAGCCTCCAAGTGGCCTTACATAGTTGGATATTGTTTTAATAGTCTGGTTTTCAAGACGCCACCTCAGATTTGGCAGCTAATGTCCTTCACTAAAACTAAGGACCAGATTTATAAAGATATTTAGGCTTGATTTTCAAAAGCTTTTGGTGCCTAACTTCCATTGATTTCAACAGTAGTTAGGCACCTAGTAGAATTTTCAAAAGTGCCTGTCTGTAGCTTTAGGCACTTAAAAATCTGGCCCCAAATGTGTTGAGGTTTCTTTGTCCTTACTGCTAGCTAATGCTTTAGAGTGGTGCTCCCCTTACAGTTTGTTGCAGAAGGAAGGGTATTCCAATGTTACTTATATCATTTAAGTATGTCAGTTCAGGTTATAGTAGCTCAGCGGAAAGAACGGAGAGTATGATAGGCACTGGGTGGTTCTGTTGGTTTTGCCCCATATAGTAGAGTAGGCAGAAAAAAAATAAGGTGGTTCATTTAATTGTGAGGGTGATATTTGGGAGAGCCGAGATAGAGTTGAAAAGAACGGTTTTCCGTAAACATGAGAAATTAATAGAATGGGTATGAATATGAGTGGTTCTAAAAATTTTAGAATTTATGATTTTATAAATGATGATATATACACAAGTGGAATTATAAAGCATAAACATGTTTATGCAGAACCATTTTAACTATACAAACTCATAACTCAAATTTCAACATTAATTCATATTGTATAAATAGTTCCAAGTTTGCTTTTATAAGAGATTTTTTACCATAAATTGTCTACTGTCTTCTCACTAAAGAGTGTTACTACACTGTAAAATCTTTTTAAATCCAATTAAAAACAATTTATATTCCAAATATTGTGTACCTTGTGATTTCTAAGAATATTTTAACTGTTACAAACCCTTGTAAAAACAAAAAGATACTAGCTTTATAAAATACAGAAGCTTCTGGTGTCACATTGTTGAATTCAAATATTAGATTTACTGAATCTTATACTTTATTTGAATGGAACTAATGTTCCAGAAGTTTTAGTTTCGTTTTATATATACACCTGTACCCCGATATAACGTGACCTGATATAACACGAATTCGGATATAGCACAGTAAAGCAGGGCTCTGGGGGGGTGGGGCTGCACGCTCCGGCGGATCAAAGCAAGTTCAATGTAACACGGTTTCACCTATAATGCTATACGATTTTTTGGCTCCCGAGGACAGCGTTATATCGGGGTAGAGGTGTATAAATTTTCAGGATTGAGTGAAGTATAAGCAGCGTCAGGAATTATACATTAATCATACAGTCTACCATGAGAAATAAATATACTGTATAAATCAGGGCTTTCAAGTCTTATTAATAACGAATCTTTCAGATCCATTCATGACACTATGCTGGAATAAAATAAATACAAGGTTCACTGAGTCAGTGGTGCCAGCCTTGTTGCCACAGGTCCACTTCTGTCATGGGTTTGCTTTTTTCCTAAGCCACTTCCTATCCTTGAGAAGTCCTCCTGAGGCTGAAACCCAGCGTACTACCCTGTCCTCCTTCAAATCCCTCCCTAAAGGCCCACACTTCTACCTATAAAAATATAAGCTGCGAGGCAGCTGTATGTTTTTTAAAAATGGAACTAACATGATGTGCTTAGTATCACCCCACACATTTAATGACGTTTAGGGATAAAACTTTGATCAGCTAAAAGTGGGGGATACTCTGACTGCAGGACATCTACAGCGGATGGCTGCCTGTCCTGTTTACCAGCAGCTGGCTCAGCAGCAAATCTCCAGTTAGCCCTCCAGCTAAGGAGAAGTAATTGCTACTTTAAAAAAAAAATCCCAAAATGTCTGATGTGTGATCAAGTTTGGCAGACATTATGGGCAACAGGAGGTTTACCCTGGCATCCCCACCCATCCTCCACACAGCACAGCGTTTGCACAATCTCTGCAGTGTGTATGTGCACATGCTTCCTGCTGTCTTGCAGGGTCAGTCCCTTATTGTCTGTATAATTAGAAGACCAATACATTTTAATTGGGAATTAGAATCTTGGTTACGGTGACAGGAACAATACCATTCAGCAGCAGCTAGTGCTAGTGACATGTGTGAACTAGCTGTGTGTGCCTGTTTTTCCAGAGGAAGGATGCACCATGTGTCCATACTTTATTACAAAACAGGTGTCACTTTCCTGATTTTAGTCATGTTACACCTTTTTTATTGCTTAGCAAAGTACAGTAGTGTCCCAGCTGGCTATTTCAAGAATATACAAGCAAATGTCTAAAACATTTCTTAACCTGAAGGCTAAGAGATTTGAAGCAAGGGTATCTCACATATTAAAATACATTTAAAAAAAATGTTTGTAACCTGGAACTTAATCGTGGATAATCAACAGAAAAGGTAGGTTGAGTCGTCGTGGTGCAAGATAAAGAATACAATGTGCTACAAACCTGGACAGCAGATCTTTTGGGAAGTCTTATCAGTGTCTCATTCACTGATCAGATGAGTTTTCAATTCTAGATCAAGTCACATTTATTAAAGCAATGATTAATACATATTTCTGGTTTTTAAAAAATAAGGCCCAATTCTGAAGATCTTGGGGAGAACAGGGGAGGGGAGGCGGGAAAGGATGGTGGAAATCAAATTAATGGAAGTTCTACCCAGGTAATGACTGCAGGCTTGGATCTGTAGTAATTATATTTACTCTAGTCACTTTGGTAAAAATAAGTTAAAAGCTATTTCATATGCCCAAGGCCCCATTCTGAATTTTCTTTTACAATCATCTTTTCCTTTAAGATGTTTCTCTCTCTCTCCTGTTATATTGGAGACCATTTCCCCCATATAGTTAATGAAACTGACTACGCACAAAATACGGTCAGATGCACTAAGCAAGCAAACAAAGAAAAAATCTAGTCTCGTAGTCTTTATAGTTGCTGCTTGTAACAACGGCAAGTAAGAGACATGTCAGGCAGACGTGTGATTTAAAAGTTGATAGTGCCCCTTCAATATTGTTTGATTCAAACCTAATCAGCCTGGATGAACCACATTGCTAGAATGGGGACACTGATATACATTACTAAGCCATCTACTTTCCATTATTTTCTCCTGAATATGAAAGTAAAGCAGGAATATATACATACTCACAGATCTTGGTGAGGATCTGATGACAGAAGTGACTCATGTATAGTCTTATCTCTAATAGTGGGGGGAAAATTAGATACACAAGCAAGGTCTAATATTTTTCAAACCGAACATGTTTATTCTAATTTTTCAGGCGTTTTAAATGAAATGCCAAGTTGTTAGAGGTGATCAAGCTGATTACATAATTTGCCATCAGTTCAAACTTGGTTCATCTTCTAGGTTATAAGTAGAGCAACACTAGCTACATTCGGAAGTGCTCAGAGGAAACATTCTTAGTAAAAACAACAAGGAGTCCTTGTGGCACCTTAAAGACTAAAGTTACTAAGGTGCCACAAGGACTCCTCGTTGCTGATACAGACTAACACGGCTACCCCTCTGATTCTTGTTAGTGTGTGTCTAGGCATATCTAACATAAACCCCATATAAGGTGTTGACAAAAAAATGAAAACCCTCTTTTCTGTAAGAGTTTTTAAACTTTGTGGGAGGTTTTAAAGCTGAATTTATTGGCCTTTTTGTTGGGGAGGGAGGAAACTTTAATGACCCATTTTGAACAGAAGGTAATCAACACTAGAACTGAGCAAATAATTGACTTATTAATTTGGCCTCCAAACAAAAAAAACCCCAGAAAAATAAAAAAATGGTTCAGTCAAACAAAAACTGTCCTTTTTAACCTAGCAAACAACAAGCTTTGCTTCAGTTTGAACTAAATGTTTTGTTTGACTCAAAACAATTTTTTCTAGGTTTTCATTATGTTTTTGGGTGTTTCATTTCCAGTGTTCCCATGTACTTAAATACATAAGTACTTTGAAGCACTCTACTTATTATGTACTTAGTATCTGTATTTAAGTACATTTTAAAGTTATTTTATATAGCTTCTTTTTAATTTGCTAGTACTTTTTCAAAATAGATTTTTGAAACGATCACATCCCTCCCAACTGTCCCAGATTCTGGGGGCCCCCAGAACCCACTATCCCAGCTTGGGCGCTTCAGACCCTGAGCTCCAGCTTCCAGGCTTCTTTCCATTGACCCTGGTGTTGCACCACGCCAGGAGGGTGGGGACTTTGCCCCCTTCATGTCTGATTGGTCATTCAAACAGGCGGTTGGGAGACTCACTCCCCAGCCCAGCAGCAGTGGGGAATGGGAGACTGCCAAGAAGGAACCATCTTCAGGATGGTGTGTTCGAGATTATTGAAGAGAAATGGAAGTAAATTTATAAATTTACATTTAAGAAATTTTTTCATGGTTATTCCATGCTTGTGTCTATGAATAAAATGTCATTGTTGCGCTTCTCTCTTCCACGATGTGCTTATATTATTTAGGTAGTTGTCCATATATTGACTAGACAATTGCAGGGAATAGGGGAGCTAAAAGTATTTGCACTTATGCTTATAAATACATAGTACTATTTCTACAGCATATTTGAAAATACTTCTGTAATACTGTAATTGGCACTTATATTTAAGTCCATTTTATCAATATTTATCAACACTGTCATTTCAAAATGAACGGTTTTGACTTAAAATTCCAATTTTTTGGCAAAACTATTTGCCAGATTTGACAAGAATTAGTGAAAAGGTTTCAGTGCCCTGAAAAATATATCTTGCAGTGCATTTACTATTTGCTGAAAAACAAATTCATCCAGCTCTAGTCAATACCCCTAAAACAATGAGGAGCCAACTTCTGCTTCAGATCCATTGGCCTAAATGGACTTGTATCAGTGCATTTCAATCCAAGTGCTGGTAGATTCTTAACCACAGTGGAATTGCTTGGCAAATACCACCAGTGTTTTTAAATAAATCAATTTCTACCAGCAAAAAATGACAAGTTTGTTGGATTCATTTACTTTGCCAGGCATAATTAGCTAATTTAGTATTTATACTGATGTGTTAACTAATTAGAAATGGCAGAGGTCCTTATGGTCACAGTGTCTCATCTTGTTTATGTACAGAAAAATAATTCATAGTGCGGTAATTTATGAAAGAGTCCACCCATGGAGACACTCTAATTATCATTCAAGAAAACAAGCTTTTCGTGTTGTGGAGATATTTCTCTCTCTCCAACAGGGCTGATAATTGTAACTCCTGTCAGTGTATGAGTGGCTTTGGAGTGGGATGCCATGAAAACCTCAAACTGCTGATGAAACAAAGAATAATTGAGTTCTCGTGCATTTCTATGCCCCCTGGACTCACTCTAGGTGGAAAAATGTATAATCAAATGACCACAATTCATCTTAGTTTCCTGAAAGCAGCTAAAAGTCTAAGGTTCCCTCTGAAGAATGTAATCATGTGTAGAAATGTCAGGTTAAAAACACCAGAACAATCTGTGAAAGAAATCTAATTCTTCATAATTAAATTCAATCTGAAGGAAAAACCTGTGCTCAGGGTGCTCACAGGATGCTCAGAATAGCTTTGGCAAAGCAGACGGTTCTGAACTGCCAATTTCTGTTTTTCATTTTAGTTTCAGAAGTAAATGCCTTTCTTTATCCCTGAACCACCACCCCCAAAGCTTACCCCTTGAAATTCTGTATTTGTTGTTTGAATGCAGTCACTCTTCCCTCCTCCCCTTTTACCGCTCTTGGTCCAACACTGTCTGATCTCGTGTTTTTTTGTAACTGATGATCGGGTGTTAGTAGTGCAAGATGTCACTATTGTTTTGGGGGGTTGGTTTTTATTTGTTTTGTTTTTTTGTTTTGTTTTTTTGTTTTTACAGTATATAGTGCCACTGGTATGCATGTTTATAAGCAAGGCAAAGTCCCTGTCCGGGAATGATGGCAAACCATGGATTGAATGGCATTATTTGAGGAGTTCTCGTCATTTAATTACATAGTTTTGTGGTGGTTCTTAATTACTTTTAGGTGTTTCAGTTTTAATACAATCAGAGCATGAGGGGAAGGAGCACAGAGCTGAGAATGCCAAAAGAAAAGCTAATCACGAGAAGTGGATTTTGAAGAAGGGAGAGATGGAAGGTGATCGGGGTACAGAAAGGCTGTAGCATTTAAAAGTGCACAAAGGCAGGTATGGGAGGAGAAGACACATGCAGAGGGGGATTCTAAACTGGAAGTGACTACTAATGAAAAAATGGCACCTTCTAAGCCAACAGACCTGCTCTACTTTAAAAAGGAAAAACAAATAAATTTTCCACTCCTAAACTTGCAGAGCCAGCACAACCATGAGAGAATGAACTGAGTTATCCTGCTCCGTGTGCATCAACAGAATTATTAACTAAGTTTCTCAGGTAAGACACATTTCTGCCTTCAGGGAATCCTCTGCAACCCAAAAGAAGGCACTGGGATTGCACAGCCATCAAGAAGGGCAGAATTTTGCCCCCAAAAAGGAAGAACTCCCGCTGGATTTTTAGATCACAGTGTCAATTTCAGGGCTAGCAATGAGAATATATTTTCTTGGACCAAATTAAGGAAATTTGATCTGGAAGTCTAGACACAAGAGGGAACAGGCACACTGCATAGAAACAGAGGCCTTAGCTAAACTGCTTTTTCCTAGTGGAAGACAAGGCCTGAGATAGAGGAAATACAGCCAATGGTGTAGGAAGAGCACCTCAATGCAGAGAAATCCAGTTTTTGCCATAGGGTGGGTTTTATCAAACACATTCACAAACTATATGCCATAAAGCCATCAACATTCAGAGTTTCTTTCTCTATCTCAGTTGGCTGACAAGTACTTAACACACGCTATGGTGCTAGTTGAGGGCACAGATCCCTTTGCAGGAGGTACTCTGTCCCTGGCAAGATTGGGCTCTTTCTGACTGCTTTTGTACACCAACATCACAACGAAAAATGTAATGCTCAGTGGTGCTGATTTCAAGAGGTTGTTATCATGTTGGTGGTTTTAGTGCCTTAGGAGAATAATTATGAATGAGTCCAACATAAGCAAATATTCACCATATTAAAACATTTCAGTGCTTAAAAACCCATGCTCCCTCAATCCGTGTATTTCTTTGTGCGAGCCACTGAAGGCAAACGCAGTATTGTTTCCACTAATGTTAACGCTGTCAATAAGCCTCTTTTGTTAATGTTCTCACTAAGCCTTCTTTGCAACTGCAGTTTGAATACTAATACGCTAATGTCCTTTAAAAGAGACACTTGTAGGTATGATAATTATTGTCAAGAATCCCTGCCACACAGAACGCTGGCAGAAACTCCCTAGCACTGTGATATGCACACGTCGGCCACAGAATTCCAGTTTGTATAATGACCTAGTGATATGAGGGCAACGTCACATCAATATCCTACCATAACTGTTATCTCGCCATTGCAAGGATATATCTTTCTCCCTAAGAAGTCACATCATCAACACAGTACTGGGCTCGCATGAGGATATGCTCGTTATTTAAAAAAAAAAAAAAAGACAACTCCTGATGTTTTGACAGGGATATTTCCCCAAGCTGGCATAGGCAGAGCAGACAAATGAAATCCTATGGAGTGACAGCTATCCCTAGCAGACGAAAGAAGGTCTTCTAAGCGACTGTAGAAACAAATAACTTCTAAATGCTGCAACCTTCACTCCCAGAATGTGGCTAACCCAGCGTAGTTCTGAATCCACAAAGAGGGAATGCAGGGTCTTCCACATGCAGTTACCTTACTCCATGCTACCTCAAGAAAGGAGCAAGTGATGTAGGCCACAGTCAGTGGCCCAAAAGTCTGTCACTGTACAGACCCAGCTATAATAGCGCAGCAAACTACTCCTCAACTGTATTACAACACCTGCTCTACAGCGTAACAGCCACAGCGCTGCTCCGTGCCAAGCTGCTGTGAGGAAGGACTCCTTTCCCATCTCCCACACCTTTCCGCTCCTGTACAAAGCCAGTTTATATTGGCCTGGTACAGGCAAGGCAGGATTCTGCTGTCAGCCTGGCAGGGTTACTGGGCACATGAAGAACACAAAGAGAGAAACTTTGTCGATTAGGTAAATTAGGTTGAATTCATCCCTGCAGTCCTCTGGTATCAACAGATTTGGGTCAGATGCACCTCTTGTAACTGCATGGGTAGCAATGGAATAATACTGGGGATATACGTGGCCTGGTAATTACAGGTTTGTAATTTTTTTAAATAAAAATTGTTCCTTTGGAACACTAGCAGCAGTTTGCTTCCATGCTAGCTTCCGTAACCCCCCACAAAGCAATTTTATTAATCATCCCCAGGTTGGGAAAGACAAAGCTGTTAGATGCTGCTATTGGGACACATTTTCATTAAAAAGATATTGTACAAACACCACCAATGGTTAGTATAGCGAGACCAGTGTGGCAACGATCACTATAACCATTAGATTAAACTCCTGTCTAAAGAAAATCCAACTCCAATACCACAGATATAAAAAAGAAAAATAAGCAAGCTTAAAGTGACTGAGATAAACCACTCTCTTTAATCACCTGGGTGAAAAATAAAGCCATGCTTCCATTCACAGGAGGGAGCAAAAGGTGACAGCTTTTTTTTTTTTTAAATGACATTTTCATCTGTTTTCTAGAAGTAACTCTATCCATTAGAAGTTGCAGGAGGTTGACTGACTAAGGACACCTTTTTACCTCTAAAAGACCTGTGAAAAAACTGCTGCCCATTTAAAAAGCCGAGTGCTATTATCTAAACTTTGGATAACTAGTAACTGACTGAACATAAATATTGCTCAGTGCTTTAAATGTATCCTCCTTATATTTCTCTAAGCTTATTGTAAAAACCAAAGAAAGACTTTGGCTCAAAGGCTGCAAAAAGAGGCTGAAATTTCTAACAAGCTGATAACTCCAGTAGTTTGACCTTCCAACACTGCATGAGAGTCCAATCATAGTCCTTCATACAAGAATGGGTCTTCCTTCACAATTTCTGCATAGAAATTAGGAGGAAGATGGCTCAGTACTCTCCTACTGTGCAAGGGACATTTAAAGTCATGCAGCTGGCAACTTGCATATTATAGAGGAAGTGATTAGATAACAGAGATTACTTAACTACTTGTCATCATGCAAAATGTCAATTACCAAACCAGTGCCTTGTAGCTGGATGAAAAGAGGACATGTTCATATACAGAAGTGTATCAAAATCTACTTAAATATTCAGTGAGCATTAATACAGCACATTGGCTTTATAGGGTGTGCATAGGGTTTTTTAAAAATCTTTGCTAGTGAATGCATTTAGTTTAATAATTCTGATTGATTTCCATTTATACTACAATCCAATGCTGAAAAGTGTTCATTAGCTGTAATATGTTCAAACATTATCAGTAAGATTACTAATTCCACCAAAGAATGAGACAGGGACTAGGATATGTAACATGCTTTTTATATGAGCAGCCTCTCTCATCCCAATAACGATCAGCGTTTCAATCACTGGAGAAAGGAGAACTGGCTCTGTTACCATGACCTAATGTGAACAGAGAAGAAATAGACTGATTAGAGTTTAGAAAACAGTATCCGCTATTGCTGTGTAGCAGTTTAGCCCAGGAGCTAAATGCATATTCAGAAGTCAATTTCTCCATACTCTCTGCCCAAAGAATGCTTTTTCTTCACTCTTATCTTGGAAGGCTGCCATTATAAGGGCATTGTTCGGACATATTTGGCAAACTAACCTTATTTTTAATAAAATCTTATTTTACCAGGCTCCATACAAGTAATATTTTCAGTGCAACTGGTTTAAAATTTAGAATTAGTTTTGCAGCCCAAATTCATTAGTAGAATTAGTCTGCAGTAAAAATCAGAATATCAGCGTACCTATAAGAGTTGAGAAAATAGCAAAACAAGCATAGTAATACATATGGAATGGAGGAATCCACATGGATTGGAAGAGAGAAGGGACTACGCTACAGCAACTACTGTAAGAATTTACCTGGTAATAGAGACTTTTGTCAGGGCTCTAACTGGTATTTACAAAGGTATTTATTTTAATGCTATTTAACCAATAATTGGGGCAGCAGTTTTCTGTTTGTGTTGATGATAATCTTAAAATAAATCTAACTCCTCTTTTTTATCAATACATATACTTAATGCCTCTCCCCATTGTCCTCTAAGAAATAGCAATATAAATTGTTATTTTGTTTCCTCATTAGAGACGTGTTGTATCTTTGGGTATGTCTACACTACGAAATTAGGTCGATTTTATAGAAGTCGATTTTTTTAGAAATCGATTTTATACAGTCGATTGTGTATGTCCCCACTAAGCGCATTAAGTCAGCGGAGTGCGTCCTCACTACCGCGGCTAGCATCGACTCACGGAGCGTTGCACTGTGGGTAGCTATCCCACAGTTCCCGCAGTCTCTGCTGCCCATTGGAATTATGGGTTAAGCTCCCAATGCCTGATGGGGCAAAAACATTTTTGCAGATGGTTTTGGTTACGTCGTCACTCTCCCCTCCCTACCTCCGTGAAAGCAATGGCAGACAATCATTTCGCACCTTTTTGCCTGGGTTACCCATGCAGTCGCCATAGCACGGTAAGCATGGAGCCCGCTCAGCTCACCGCTGCTGTTGTGAGCATTGTAAACACCTCGTGCATTATACTGCAGTATGTGCAGAACCTGGCTAAGAGACGGCAGCACGAGGACAATTGTGATGGGGCCATGGACACAGACATTCACGGGCTGTGGCAATTGGGACATCATGGCGGCAGTGGGGCTTGTTGATACAGTGGAACGCCGATTCTGGGCCCGGCGAACAGGCACAGACTGGTGGGACCGCATAGTGTTGCAGGTATGGGATGATTCCCAGTGGCTGCAAAACTTTCGGATGCGTAAGGCCACTTTCCTGGAACTCTGTGAATTGCTTTCCCCCACCCTGAAGCACAGGAATACCAAGATGAGAGCTGCACTGACTGTTGAGAAGAAAGTGGCAATAGCACTGTGGAAGCTTACAACGCCTGACTGCTACCGGTCAGTCAGGAATCAATTTGGAGTGGGCAAATCTACTGTGGGGACTGCTGTGATTCAAGTAGCCAATGCAATCACTGACGTTCTGCTATCAAGGGTAGTGACTCTGGGAAATGTGCAGGTCATAGTGGATGGCTTTGCTGCAATGGGTTTCCCTAACTGTGGTGGGGTGATAGACAGAACGCATATCCCCATCTTGGCACCGGACCACCTTGCCAACCAGTACGTAAACCGCAAGGGGTACTTCTCAATGGTGCTGCAAGCACTGGTGGATCACCAGGGATATTTCACCAACATCAATGTAGGATGGCCGGGAAAGGTGCATGACACTCACATCTTTAGGAACTCTGGGCTGTTTGAGCAGCTGCAAGAAGGGACTTACTTCCCAGACCAGAAAATTACTGTTGGGGATGTTGAAATGCCAATAGTTATCCTTGGAGACCCAGGCTCCCATGGCTCATGAAACCATACACAGGCAGCCTGGACAGTAGTAAGGAGCAGTTCAACTATAGGCTGAGCAAGTGCAGAATGGTGGTAGTATGTGCCTTTGGATGTTTAAAAGCTCGCTGGCGCTGTTTGCTGACTAGGTTAGACCTCAGCGCAACCAATATTCCCATTGTTATTACTGCTTGCTGTGTGCTCCATAATATCTGTGAGAGTAAGGGGGACACATTTATGGTGGGGTGGGAGGTTGAGGCAAATCACCTGGTTGCCAATTTTGAACAGCCAGACACCAGGGCGATTAGAAGAGCACAGGTAGGTGCGCTGCACATCAGAGAGGCTTTGAAAACCAGTTTCATGACTGGCCAGGCTACAGTGTGACAGTTATGTGTGTTTCTCCTTGATGCAAACCCGCCCCCTTTGTTGATTGTAACTCCCTTTAAGCCAACCACCCTCCTCCCTTCAATCACAGCTGGCAAAGGAAATAAAGTCACTATTGTTTTGAAACCATACATTCTTTCTTTATTAATTAAAAAAAAAGGGAGATAACTGATAAGGTATTCCGGGTGAGGTAGGGAGGGATGGGGAAGGAGGAGAGGAGGGAAGGACAAGGCCACATTGCTTATTGTAGCCACAGTACAAATCAAAATGGTTTGAATAACAGCCTTCTGTTGCTTGGGCCATCCTCTGGAGTGCAGTGGCTGGGTGCCCGGAGCCTCCCCCCCCCAGTTCTTGGGCATCTGGGTGAGGAGGATATGGAACTTGGGGAGGAGGGCAGGCGGTTGTACAGTGGATGTAGCAGCGGTCTGTGTTCTCGTTAGCTTTCCTGCAGCTCCACCAGATGCCTGAGCATGTCCGNGAACCATTGATCACTACCCGTTGAGCCCGACCATCTAGCCAGTTTTCTATCCACCTTACCTGAGCCTGAGCATGTCCATTTGCTCCCCCATTAGCCACAGCGTTGCATCCTGCCTCTTCTGATCGCGCTCACTTAATGCTTTCCTGGACTCCGCCACTGAATGCCTCCATGCATTCAGCTGTGCCCTATCAGTGCGGGAGGACTGCATGAGCTCGGAAAACATGTCATTGCGAGTGCGTTTTTTTCATCTTCTAATCTGCAATAACCTCAGGGACGGAGATGACAGGGGGAGCATGGAAACATTTGCACCTGGGGGGGGATAAAAAGGGAGAGGAAAATTTAAGATGATACATTTCTGAGAACAAAAGGGAGACTCTTTCACAGTGAATCAAGCAATTCACAGCATCCAGCATATATGCTTTACGTACAAGGTCACATTTTGCCTTTTATATTGAGCGCCTGCAGGTATGGTGACACATCACACATGGCTGGGCAACGGAATTTGGTTTCCAGGAAGCCATGGTAAGCCAAAGGGTACATGGGTTTGGCTTCTAACACCTTGATAACATGTGGTAATGTTTTCAAACTGCAGCACCCTCCTTTCCCATAGCAAGCAATGCGGTTGGGTTTGCCATTTAACAGGAGGGGCTGCGGTTTTCGGGTGGCTGTGCAGCACACACTTCCCCCCACCCCTCCACGTGGCTATTTGGGATGATCCCTTCACCACCACCATCCCCGCCGCGTGGCTATTCTCAGGGATGATCCCTTTTAGCCAAGCGCAAAAGGCCAGCATGAATGGGGTCCTTTTACTGTTCCCTTACAAAAATTCCACTATTTCAACCAGGTGACCATGAATGATATCACTCTCCTGAGGCTAACACAGAAAGATAAAGACCAAATGTTGCTTGAATGCGACCAAAACCCAGGACCATTCGCTGCCATGCTTTGTGCTGCAATGATTCCAGACTACTTACTACTGGCTTGGCATGGTAAAGTGTCCTACCGTGGAGGACGAAATAAGACAGCCCTCCCCAGAAACCTTCTGCAAAGGCTTTCAGAGTACCTCCAGGAGAGCTTCATGGAGATGTCCCTGGAGGATTCCCGCTCCATCCCCAGACACGTTAACAGACTTTTCCAGTAGCTGTACTGGCCGCAAATGCATCCCAAGTCTTCAGGGCAAATCAAACATAAAACACTATTGCTTTTAAACCCTGTACCATAGTTACAAATGTGCATTCCCCAGAGGGGCCTTCTCCGCCTTCACGGTCAGGGATCCCGTCTTGGGAGGGTATTGGCTCCAGGGTGATGAAAAGGTCCTGGCTGCTGGGGAGAACGGATTCACCGCTTGCCTGCTATGCATTCTCCTCCTCACCCACAAAATCCTCCTCCGTGTTGCATGAGACTCCCCCCTTGCAGGTGTCCACGGACAGTGGTGGGGTAGTGGTAGGGTCCCCCCCTAGAATGCCACGCAGCTGATCATAGAAGCAGCATGTCTGGGGCTCTGACCTGGAGTGACCGTTTGCCTCCTTTGTCTTTTGGTAGGCTTGCCTGAGCTCCTTGACTTTCACACGGCACTGCTGTGTGTCCCTGTTGTAGCCTCTGTCCATCATGCCCTGTGCGATTTTGGCATATATATTAGCATTTCTTCTTTTTGATCAGAGTTCTGCCTGCACAGATTCTTCTCCCCATACAGCAATCAGACCCAGTGTCTCCCATTCGGTCCATGCTGGAGCTTGTTTGCGATTCTGGGAGGACTGCATGGTCACCGGTACTGCCGCCACACTGACCAAACAGGAAATGAAATTCAAAAGTTCCCGGGGTTTTTCCTGTGTACCTGGCTAGTGCATCGGAGTTGAAAGTGCTGTCCAGAACAGTCACATTGGAGCACTCTGGGATAGTTCCCAGAGGCCAATAACGTCGATTTGCGTCCGCACTACCCCAAATTTGACCCAGGAAGGTTGATTTTAGCGCTACTCCCCTCGCTGGGGAGGAGTACAGAAATCGATTTTAAGAGCCCTTTAGGTCAACAGAACGGGGTTGCTTGTGTAGACGCATTCATTGTAAAATCAACCTTAACGCGGCTAAATTCAATCTAACCCTGTAGTGTAGACCAGGGCTTTGACTGATCAATGGTATTTCACTCAAATCCTCTCAAGTTTATTTTTAAGTCTTCAGCATTTTAATTATGTGCCCTTGCCTTTGGGTTCCTAGAAATCCAATTTAAGTAAAGAACATTCAACTGGTGCTTGTATTAACTTAGTATTGAAGATAAGTATAACCATGAAGTTTCTAGGCTCATAAAAAGCATCATAACTTAAGGCAATTAAATACATTACAATTTACTGCTCATTGTATTTTATTTCTCCATGTTTTTTGTATTAGCAGCAAAGGAGGCTATTCTACCCCAGATGACCTTAAGTATTAATTCCAAAACTGATCAAGATTAGCATCAATAAACTCAACATTTAGGTCAATATGAGGAGCTATAAGAAAAAAATTGAAAATGTAGATATTGCCAAATCCAACATTCCCAGCCTAACATATAGCTCACTCAGAGCAGGATTAGGTTCCTCTGAGCTCCAAATCCTAGGCTCTTATTCAGCAAAGTGTGTAAGCATATCTCTCTCTCTCTCTCTCTCTCTCTCATTCAGAGGTCTCAGGAGTAACCTGAGTCTACAGGGAGTGTCAACAACAAAGAAAGCCAGCGTACCAGGTTTGAGGTCTGCAGGCCTGGAGTGTACATTTCAAAGGCTCCCATAATCTTAGAGCTAGGTGAGCTATCTAGCTTTGGTGCAGACACTGCAATCTGGGGTGGAGGGAACCCACAGCTTAATGAAGACAAGCTGATTAACTTTCCCAGTGCGAGTTGTACCTACTTCAGACACTGCACTTTGGGGGCTCGAGTGTAGTGAAAACCTTTTCCGACACTAAGCAGCTCTGGAATACAGGTGGTGTTTTAAAGACCCCTCGACACTGAAGATATTTTGGTTAGCCAGCAGAGGCTATGCCCCATAATTAGGGGATTGGGAGCACAATCAACACAGTAGCACATTGTGCCATGCTCTGGCAAGTGCCAGATTAGGGATTTATCAGAAAGACACAATAAAGCCCTGGGGCCATAATCAAATCTCAGTTAAATGAGAATATAATCAGGATAGCTCAGTGGTTTGAGCATTGGCCTGCTAAACCCAGGGTTGTGAGTTCAAACCTTGAGGGGGCCATTTAGGGATCTGGGGCAAAAAATTGGTCCTGCTAGTGAAGGCAGGGGACTGGACTCAATGACCTTTCAAGGTCCCTTCCAGTTCTATGAGATAGGTATGTCTCCATATATATAAATTGCCCCTTTTTTGGTCTAAGTGGCTAGCCACTATTTGGGGCATTGCCAGGATGTTTCCACTGGGGGAAGAAATTGATGATAAGACTCAGGTATTTCCTTGTGTACCTTCTTTGCATATAAACAGGATTTCACCTAAGTCCTATTTCCCTTTTTACAGTAGAAACAGACAGGAGGCAGGCAGTTTCCATGCTAAGAAATCCAAGCCTGCCCTTCCAGGAAGTACTGTGCCTCTGCTCCCTCTTCAGTCACGCTCAAAACTGCATCTCTGGCTTTCTGCCTTGCATACACACCTGCAACCAATCAAATCCAAGTCCCTGCCTTTACAATCAACCCCAGGGAAAGCCCCAGGCCCATACGGTTTTGCTTCTGGAAAAGAGAAGACTGAGAGGGGACATGATAACAGTTTTCAAGTACATAAAAGGTTGTTACAGGGAGGAGGGAGAAAAATTGTTCTTCTTAACCACTGAGGATAGGACAAGAAGCAATGGGCTTAAATTGCAGAAAGGGAGGTTTAGGTTGGACATTAGGAAAAACTTCCTAACTCTCAGGGTGGTTAAGCACTGGAATAAATTGCCTAGGGAGGGTGTGGAATCTCCATCATCGGAGATTTTTAAGAGCAGGTTAGACAAACACTTGTCAGGGATGGTCTAGATAATACTTAGTTCTTCCATGAGTGCAGGGGACTGGACTAGATGACCTCTCAAGGCTCCTTCCAGTCCTATGATTCCAATCAGCATTGCTCTGAGGCTGACTGACATTGGTAGTGGCTTTCTGCTATCACTGCACAGAAGGACGTTTAATTGCTCCTTCTGTTTATCCTGAATTAAAAGTGACTAGCACATCAATCAGCATTAACACCTTCCAACATAATATTTTAAATGAAATAAATTATTCAATCACAAGAGTAAACATGTATGTGTACCCTGCTATGTGCTTCAAAAACACTATGGACTAGTGAAGCGGCGGCTAGCACATCCCTCGGCCCATGCTGCTTCCCGCCGCCCCCATTGGCCTGGAGCGGCAAACCGCAGCCAGTGGGAGCCACGATCGGCCGAACCCGCGGACGTGGCAGGTAAACAAACCGGCCCAGCCCGCCAGGGTGCTTACCCCGGCGAGCCGCATGCCAAAGGTTGCCGACCCCTGGACTAGGTTGTGAATATTATTTTTTTATTGCCTGATGGTTAAGTAAAATTTTGTAATAACCTTGGATTTAAAGCGACATTAATGAAAGACACTGTGCTGCATATTTAAAAGGAAGATGTTGGTAAACTTGGTTAAATTTAATTTTAATGATCAAGGTCTCATGTTCTATATGATCTATTATAATATGCAGATAATAAATTATGTACCCTTGAAAAAAATATATGAGCAAGTCCCAATCAGGAGAATAACATTTAAAAAAAAATTCAGCCAATGTTATTAAGCACCTTATTTTTGAAATATAATTAACAGTTGATTCATAATGAGAACAGCTTCTTACCTTTTGAACATGTAGTCTGGTGGGCTGAGCGGAAAAGGATTGAGTTTTTCTTTTGAGACTCAGCATGGTGGTTTAAAGAGTACAAGATGAATTGTTGCAATTTACTTTGATCTGACATAACTTTGTTTCTAGGATGTCTCAGTGCACTATTTGATAGTTTTTTCTAAAGAGGATTATATCTTTTCCCTCCTCATTTCAAGATTAATGGCTGGCTGTAAAAAAATAAATAAAATAAAATAAAAAAATTCCATCGCAAAAAGTTTCCATGCTGACACAGAGCATATGTATTTGTGGAAAGCACTATAAAACAGTTAAAGATAGATTAAACAGAGTTTATTATATTGTGCATTCTGTGGAGTTTACTGCATTCTTGTCAGTTTGCATTGACTGATCAGTCCAGTTATTTCTTTACATAAGAACAGTCTTCTCTACATAGCAATTCTGGAGCAGTTCAGTCTTGCCCATTATATTTCCAAAGGAATCTTCCAAATGGAAGAAAGGAAGGAAGGAAATGACTCTGTATCACAGCTAAGCAGATTAATATTTCTCTATAAATACAATCTCTTGTAATGCAGCACCATTCTACACATTCTTTGCTGCACTGCAATGGAATCATGGTGCAACATGAATGGTAATGGCCTTCAGCTCTAAGTCACTTTTTTAAATCTAGCATTAGTAGTGACAGAACATAATACAAGGGTTGATTTCTAACCTATGTAAAGTGAGTGGATTGTCTCAGACCAATTTCTAATAGAGAAGTATTCATATCACATATCATCACCACTCCGTTTGGCACCTTCATTGTCAGTTGCAGAGAGATCAAGAATGGAAAAGGAGACTAAATTAGCATAGCGTAACTGACTCCATTGCAGGGTGTGTCACTCCAAATGTTGTGATACACCAGTTCCCCAAATGTGGTAGCATGCTGGTTGTAGCACAACCTCAGAGAGACATCCATTGTAGGCACTCCACACTGTAGGCTTTAAGCTCTTGGTGTGCTGCCAAGAACACTTGCACATTTCAAATAAGCTAGAGGATTTCTTGATTATTGGAGGTGAACATGGCACCCAGTAACAACCCAACAGGTTCACTACAGTATGTTCATTAGTCCTAATTCCTCCAAGGCCAGGTTGAAAAGGAAAGATTAGAGGAAGTTTACCCTGCCAATCTGACAACTTTCATCTTTGTTTTTAAACCAGCTAAAATGTTGCTTCAGAGCTGGAGCCTGTAAAGTGCTGCACGTTCTGGCCCTGACCTAGCAAAGCACTTAGCTTAATTTTCAGCGCAGAAGCAGCCCCAGTGAAGTCAGAATCCTTAGGAAGAAGTTGCAATTTGTCAATATTGTTTAGGTGAAAATATTACAAAATACTATTTTCACTCATTATTGTGCCCAAAACATAAGAGCCACAAAAGTGCCAATGTGACTTAGGAGCCTAAGGCCCATAGAAAGTCAATTGAATGTAGGTTACAACATGATGTAGGTGCTTTTGAAAGTTTTAGCCACTTTCAAGTAGGTTGGGCCCTAAATTAATATTGTGTAAAATAAGTTTTATAAAACCCAATATGTTTTCACAGAATAAATGAGAGACACACACACATAATATTCCTTTAAGGGTACACTTTTGATTTAAAATGTGATAGTTAAATAATAAAGGCCTGATCCAAAGCCCATGGAAGTCAATGTAAAGTCTCCCATGGATTTCAATGGGCTTTGGATGAAGCTGTTACTAAGGACTTGTCTACACTTATAACGCTGCAGCAGCGCACATGTACTGCTGCAGCTGCACTGCTGTAGCATCTCAGTAAAGACACTACCTATGCCGACATGAGGGCTTCTGCCATTGGTGTAGGTAATCCACCTCCCCAAGAGGCAGAAGCTAGATCGACGGGAGAATTCTCCCATCAACCTGCCGCTGTCTACACTGGGGGTTGGGTCATTTAACTGCATCATTCAAGGGTGTGGATTTTTCACACACTGAGCAATGTAGTTATATCAACCTAATTTCCTGATGTAGACCAGCCTATGAGAGCAATTATCTAAGTACCTCAGTCTCATAGCTATTTCCTTTCTTCACTTCACAATGTGCTGGAGATAGAAAAAACTAAGTAACATTTTAAAATCAACCTCATTGTGAAGTCTCAGTTAGTGAAGACATCTGATGTACAGCGGCAAGTCTCAAATGTGTTTTTCCCCTTACTATTTCTGTAATAAAGAGCTTAAAATGGTGTCAAGTGCATCCTGTGCTATCATTTGTTTCTCAGTAGGGGAAGTTAGAGGACCTCTTCTCTGACTCTGACATTGATTCCACACTCATTACTTTAATTCTCTCATTGAACTATCTTGTTCCTGGTGTTTCCACAAGAGGTACTTAAAAGCTGTCCCCAACCGTGCACACACTTCTTTATAGTGAGACAGAATGTGTTAAAAAGATACAATGAGACTCCTGTGGGTTCTCATTTTGATAAGTCAGACAGAGTTGTGTCAACTTAAATTTGACAAAATGGTTTTAAATTTGTATTTGTGGCAAGAACCTACTAATGGAATTGTTCATTTAGCTCTATATTTTCAGAATGCTTAATGGGGAAGGAGAAAAAGGGAAAGAGGAATTCAAAAGACAGGTGGTTTTTCTTGTTCAGTTGAACTTTCCTTGCTAACTGGCACCATAACAGCAAGTGATGCATCACTGACTGTTCAAATGCATTGCGCCTTTTTATCACCTCAGCCCTGAGCACCCATTATTACAGTGATGGGCACTGAATAAGACATGTGACTAATGCATTTTAATGCACTTAGAAGTCTTGGTAAAAAAACATTTATCAGACAGAGCATTTTAATAAAAAAAATAATGTTAAGAGTTTGCATAGTCTTACAGTTTTTGCAAAGCAGAACTGAGTTTCACTCAAATTAAGATTTTAAAAGGCTTCAGAAACATGGTTAAAAACATTTGATATGCTGGAATTGGTTGCCACTTTATGAGAAACATCAAAGGAGAAAAATTAAAATCTTAATAATCCTCCAAAATATCCTGATTTTACGACTTGACCCTGGTATCAAACTATTTTGGAATGGCTGCATTCAGCAACGCTAATGTGTCATAAGTATTTTGTTCCTGGATATCAGAATTTAGTGGAAAACTACCAAAGATACTGGGACATTTTAGTACATAGTATCTAGCAGCAACCAAAAAATCAATGGAAGTGGTGTTGCTGCTTTGCCCTACTTACAATTTATTATTCCATATTATTAGTCAGAGCTAGAGCAGGTCAAACATATTTGCTGAATAATTCATTCAATTAATTTCATATATTTTTAATAAATTATACAATATTTTTTGTATTATTCATGCAGTTTTAGCATGACACAATATAGTTTTCAAGCATTTATTCAGTGAATTTTGAGATAACATTTAATAGGTTATTCAAAAAAAATTAAGCAATTATTCACCCAGGCCTGGTCAAAAACTCAAAATTGCTCTTTTTACAAAATAATATATTGTTATTGGCAACATGTCACCAGGTCATCATATTCAGCTGTGGGAAGAAATCATCTGGTGATGGTTGTTTTTGTTATGCAAGATTCTGAGCAGAGGGAGCTGGACAAGCAGCAAGAGAATGTGCTCTCTACCTTGATCAGATCAACAGAGCCAGACGTGTACCCAGAAGCCTCCTACTGCAAGACAAACCCAAGAAAGAAACCAACAGGACTCCACTGGCCATCACATACAGTCCCCAGCTAAAACCCCTCCAACGCATCATCAGGGATCTACAACCCATCCTGGACAATGATCCCACACTTTCACAAACCTTGGGTGGCAGGCCAGTCCTCGCCCACAGACAACCTGCCAACCTGAAGCACATTCTCACCAGTAACTGCACACCGCACCATAGTAACTCTAACTCAGGAACCAATCCATGCAACAAACCTCGATGCCAACTCTGCCCACATATCTACACCAGCGACACCATCACAGGACCTAACCAGATCAGCCACACCATCACTGGTTCATTCACCTGCACATCCACCAATGTAATATACGCCATCATATGCCAGCAATGCCCCTCTGCTATGTACATCGGCCAAACTGGACAGTCTCTAAGGAAAAGGATAAATGGACACAAATCAGATATTAGGAATGGCAATATACAAAAACCTGTAGGAGAACACTTCAACCTCCCTGGCCACACAATAGCAGATCTTAAGGTGGCCATCCTACAGCAAAAAAACTTCAGGACCAGACTTCAAAGAGAAACTGCTGAGCTTCAGTTCATCTGCAAATTTGACACCATCAGCTCAGGATTAAACAAAGACTGTGAATGGCTTGCCAACTACAGAACCAGTTTCTCCTCCCTTGGTTTTCACACCTCTACTGCTAGAACAGGGCCTCATCCTCCCTGATTGAACTAACCTCGTTATCTCTAGCTTGCTTCTTGCTTGCATATATATACCTGCCCCTGGAAATTTCCACTACTTGCATCCGAAGAAGTGGGTATTCACCCACGAAAGCTCATGCTGCAAAACGTCTGTTAGTCTATAAGGTGCCACAGGATTCTTTGCTGCTTTTACAGATCCAGACTAACACGGCTACCCCCTCTGATACTCTCTACCTTGGTCTCTGATTGGAGTCAATTCTTGAAGTACCTGGGAACTGGGCATTTGGTGTCAGGCTGAAAGGAAGAACTGTCCTGCATGCTGTTTGACCATCTCATTTCAGGACTTATGTATGTATGTAAATAAAATAAGTTCCACTTAGACATGGGTGGTGCGTAATGGAGGCTAGGGGAGGCTAAGCCTCCCCAAACCTCACGCCACTGGATGGGGGGCTGTGGCGGATTTGGGGGCCCCTGAAATATCCCCCCGCCACGGCCCCGGGGCTGGAGGAACTCTTGCTCCCTGCCGTGGTCCTGGAGCCTTTTCCGATCTCAGGAACACAGCGGGGGAGGGAGCAAGTGGGGGGCAGGGCCTCAGGGGAGACAAGGTGGAGTGGGGGCGGAACAGGGGTGGGGCCATGAGAGAAGGGGCAGAACAGGGACAGGGCTGTGTGTGGAATAGGGCGGGGCCACAGGGAAAGGGATGGAATGGGGTGGGGGCACAGGGGAAAGGGGCAGAACATGGGAGGGGCTCTGGGCTCAGAGCTCCAGCCAGGGCAGAGAGCTCTCAGCCCACCCCCTCCCCCGCCCCAGCTGAGGCCACGGGAGAGAGGGGCCAAGCTCTCAGCCCGCCCCAGCTGGGGCCACAGGAGAAAGGGGCTAAGAGCAACAAGCAGGGGCGGGGCCTCGCCCAGAAGAGGCGGGGCCTTGGCTGGAAGAGGAGGGGTAGGGGGCTAGCCTCCCCAAGGGGAAAGCTTCACCCACCACCCATGCACTTTAGAATATACCTGTATTCAGTGTCACTGATTTCTCCTCCAGTGGGAAGCCAACCTGCAAGGCCTTGGACATCTCCCACCACATAATCTTTTAAAATAAATCTTAAACAGCCTCCAATTCCCGCCCTCCCTGCTACATATACAGAGGTATTCTGTTTAGTTATTTAAGAGATCTCTTTTCCCTAAAGTGAAATTATTGCACGTATGCAAAGTCCCAAACTGAGCTCTCCAGAGGCTGAAATTTTGTCTGTCCACATGGTAGGAACAGCACAGGCAGCAGAAGTGCAGGCTTCCCTTTAGCCCTCAACTGGATGAAAGTATCACCAAGGAGTGAGAAGTTACTTCAACCTCTATGGCCTCTCTCTAAGGCTGCCAGCAAAGGTGCAAATTGTGATAGCAACTCATTACACACAGCCATAGGGGGCAGTGGTTTCAATCATCATTGGTAGTTAAGTAGTAGTAGTACCCTGCTCAGCAGCAAGCTGTAGATTGCATGGTGAGTTACACATGCTGAGTCAGGATAGGGAGGCTGATTCTCCTTTTACCTACAGCAGGGTAAAATAAGGAGCAATTACACTGAAACCAACAGAATTACACCAGTGTAAATGAGAGGAGAATCAGGTGCAGTGAATAATGGTGCTGAGGTAGTATCCCCACCGTGACGGGTTGGATCACAGAAACTCCCTTGGGAGCTGCCGCCCAATGTGCAAAGACTACTTCTATTCCTGTTTTCCCTGCCAGCTCAGTGGCTCCAGCACCCTGTCTTTCTGAGCCAGGCACTCCCATCTGCTCCAACACAGACCCAGGGTCTGAATTACCTGCCCCAAAGCTGCAGGTTTACCTGAAAACAGCTCACAGAAGTGTGCTTGTCTTTAGCACTCAGATGCCCAACTCCCAATGGGGTCTAAACCCAGATAAATCCGTTTTGCCCTGTATTCAGCTTATACAGGGTAAACTCATAAATTGTTCGCCCTCTATAACACTGATAGAGAGATATGCACAGTTGTTTGCTCCCCCAGGTATTAATACATACTCTGAGTTAATTAATAAGTAGAAAGTGATTTTATTAAATACAGAAAGTAGGATTTAAGTGATTCCAAGTAGTAACAGACAGAACAAAGTAAGTTACCCAGCAAAATAAAATAAAATGCGCAAATCTATGTCTAATCAAACTGAATACAGATAATCTCACCCTCAGAGATGCTTCAGTAAGTTTTTTCTCAGACTGGACACCTTCCAGGCCTGGGCACAATTCTTTCCCCTGGTACAGCTCTTGTTCCAGCTCAGGTGATAGCTAGGGGATTCTTCATGATGGCTCCTCTCCCCCCTCTGTTCTCTTCCACCCCTTTATATATCTTTTGCATAAGGCGGGAATCCCTTGTCCCTCTGGGTTCCCCCACCCCTCACTGGAAAAGCACCAGGTTAAAGATGGATTCCAGTTAAGGTGACATGATCACATGTCACTGCAAGACTTCATTACCCACTTGCCAGCACACACATATACAGGAAGACTCACAGGTAAATACAGCCATCTGCAGATAATGGTCCTGGTTAATGGGAGTCATCAAGATTCCAAACCACCATTAATGGGCCACACTTTGCATAATTGCAATAGGCCCTCAGAGTTATATTTCATATTTCTAGTTTTAGATACAAGAGTGATACATTTATACAATTAGGATGATCACACTCAATAGATTATTAGCTTTGTAATGATACCTTACAAGAGACCTTTTGCATGAAGCATATTCCAGTTACATTATACTCACTTATCATGTTTTTATAAAACTATTCTAATTACATTATATTCACTTATCATGTTTTTTCAAAATCATATAGACTGCACAACGTCACACCCACCTTGCAGCACCAGCAACAAAGGGGATTTTGGCTGCTGTTAATGTTTGTATACATTAATGTATTGGTCCAGAAAGGTACCACATTGACAACTCTTAAATCTAACTATTTGCTATCCAGAGGACTGGCACAGCTAAGCTGCAGCACTGTTATATTAAATCAAAAACCTCTTCTATAAATATGAATTAATAATAAAAGATTCTAACTCCAAGTTGGAGGTACTGCCGCTGGGGCCAAGATGACTTGTCTCTCTATTCAGTTCTTTGTATCTATTCTGAAACCACCACCACCTAAGTTGCAAAGGCTAAAAAGCAACAATAGTAAGAGGCCAAAGTGTCTCCATCAGGAGCTCTTTAATGACCTAAAACTTTAAAAAAAGGAAACTTACAAAAAGCGGAACATGGACAAATTGCTAAGGAGGACTACAAAAAAGCTCAAGCATGTAGGGACAAATTCAGAAAGGCTAAGGCACAGAATGAATTACACCTAGCAGGAGACATAAAAAGAAATGAAAAGAGGTTCTATAAATACATTAGGAGCAAGAGAAAGATGGGGAAAAGAGATAACTGATGACACCAAGAAAGCTGAGGTGTCTAATCTCTACTTTGCTTCAGTCTTCACTAAAAAGATTAACAGTGACCAGATACTCAACACAATTAATATTAACAAGGGGGGAGAAATGCAAATCAGAATAGGGAAAGAACAGGTTAAAGAGTATTTAGGTAAGTTAGATGTGGCAGGACCTGATGAAGTACCCCTAGAGTACATAGGGAACAAACTGAAGCAATCTCAGAACTGTTAGCAATTATCTTCAAGAATTCATGGAGGACAGGTGAGGTCCAAAAGAATAGGAAAGGGGCAAACACAGTAACTATCTTTAAAAGGGGAAACAAAAAGGAGAATTATAGACCAGTCAGCCTAACTTCTATACCTGGAAAGATTCTGGCACAAATTATTAATCAATCAATTTATAAGCACCTAGAGCAGGGATCGGCAACCTATGGCACGCGTGCCAAAGACAGCATGTGAGCCGATTTTTAATGGCACGCTGCTGCCTGCCGGGGTCCCGGCCGCCAGCCCCGCATTAAAAATCCTGCCTGGCCCAGCCTGCTCTTCTCCGCCCCCTACCCACCACTCTCTCCTGCGGGGGCAGAGGGCAGAAGCTTGGTCCTGCCGGCTGCTGCTGCAGGGCAGCCTCCACCAGCAGCCAAGCTCCCTCCTCCCCCACCTCTTCCCCCAGCGTGCTGGGTTCCTGCCCCTCCTCCTCTCCCTCCCTGCGGCCGAACAGTTGATGGCCCTGGAGAGGGGGAGAAGTGGAGCCGGAACNCACACCCACACACACACACATTCCCACCTGCACCCCTCGCACCAAATGGGAGCTGCCCAGGTAAGTGCTCCACACCCAAACCTCCTGCCCCAACCCTGAGCCCCCTCCCTCATTCTAGCTCCTGGCCAGACCCTACACCCCAACCCCCAGCCTGCTCCTTCACTCCCAGCCCTGTGCTCAGTGCACTCCCACCCTCAGCTCAGTGCAGAGAGAGAGGAAGAGAATGGGCTAAAACCAGGGAGAAGGTAGGTACCCACTCTATGTGGGCAGGGCCGGGACCCCAGACCAGCAGCGAGCTGAGCGGGGCCGGCAGCCGGGACCCTGGCTGGCAGGAGCCAGCAGACGGAACCCCAGACCGGCAGCGGGCTGAGCGGCAGCAGGCTGAGCCGCTCAGCCCACTGCTGGTCTGGGGTTCCGGCCGCCAGTCCCGCTCAGCCTGCTGCCGGTCTGGGAACCCCAGGCAGCGGGCTGAGCGGGCCGGCGGCGTAAGATCAGCATTTTAATTTAATTTTAAATGAAGCTTCTTAAACATTTTGAAAACCTTGTTTACTTTACATACGACAATAGTTTAGTTTATATAATATATAGACTTATAGAGAGAGACCTTCTAAAAAACGTTAAAATGTATTACTGGCACGTGAAACCTTAAATTAAAGTGAATAAATAAAGACTCGGCACACCACTTCTGAAAGGTTGCTGACCCCTGACCTAGAGGATAATAGGGTCATAAGGAAGAGCCATATGGATTTGACAAGAGAAATTAGGCTAGTTTGGCATGATTTGTTTTCTTTGACAGGGTTACTGGCCTAGTGGATGGGGGAAAGCAATAGACATGGTATATTTTGATTTTAGTACAGTAATTTTTATTTTAGTTTAGTAAGGCATTTGACACAGTACCATATAACATGTTCATGAGCAAACTAGGAAAATGTGGTCTAGAGGAAATTACTATAAGGTGAGTGCAAAACTGGTTGAAAGACTGTACTCAAAAAGTAGTTATCAATGGTTCACTGTCAAACTGGACATACCTGGGGTCCCACAAGGGTTTGTCCTGGGCTTGGTACTAGTTAATAATTTCATTAATGACTTTGATAATAGAATGGACAATATGTTTATAAAATTTGCACGACACCAATCATTTGAAAGACAGGATTAGAATTCAAAATGACCTTGACAAATTGGAAAATTGGTCTGAAATTAACAAGATACATTTCAAGAAGAACCAGTTTAAAGTTCTACACTTCTGAAGGAAAAAAGTCAAATACACAAGTACAGAACGGGGAATAACTGGCTAGGCAGTAGTACTGCAGACAAGGATCTGGGGGGTTTAATGGATCAGAAATTGAATACAAACCTACAAGGTGATATAGCTGCAAAAAAGGCAAATATCATTCTGGGGTGTATTAACAGGAGAGTCCTATGTATGACTCAGGAGGTCATTGCTCCCCTCTACATGGCACTGGGGAGGTCTCAGCTAGAATACTGTATCCAGTTTTGGGTGCCACACTTTAAGAAAGATATGGACAAATTGGAGAGAGTCCAGAGGAGAGCAACCAAAATGATCAAAGGTTTGGAAAACCTTATCAATGAGGAAAGGTTAAAAAAAACCTGGGCATGTTTAATCTTGAAAAAAGAAGACTGTTAAGGCTGTTGTAAAGAGGACAGTTATCAATTGTTCTTCATGTCCACTGAAGGTAGGACAAAAAGGAAAGGGCTTAATCTATAGCAGTGGTTCCCAAACGTTAACAACCTATGAACCCCTTTCACTAAAATGTCAAGTCTCGCGAACCCCCTCCTAAAAATGAATATTTCCAGGGATTTTCTCCTTTACCTGAGTATAAATTTAAAAAGCATTAAAAGATCTTGGAAATACAAAATTTGTTTTTATGACATGCTTATTACACACTATTTATTAGTAATTATTATTTATCATTACAGTATTTTTATTACATTATGAAAACGGCAACACTCTTCCAAGATCTCACTTTCGTAGCTTGTATCATTTTGAATAAGCCTGTTATAAGACAAGGCTCCTAGGTTTCATCAAGGAGTATCAGATGTGAAACAGCAGGAAGGTATTTAAGAAGCCAACTCAAAGAGTTCCTCCTACACAAGCATTCAGGTCTTGAGCAGTCCAGGCAAACAACGCACGTTACAACAAAGCTTAAACTTGTTCTTCATAATAATTTTAAAAACAATACTAGCTGCCTATTTAATTTTAAAAACAGCAAAAACTATCCAGCTCCCTTTCCATTTCTTATAAGGAGTCTTGAAGTTTAAATCTCCTCAGAGTGATAGATATGCTTGCTTTGATCTGCTTAGCTCTTGGAAGTCCAGAGGCTCCGGGCTGCTGGCCCTGCGCTGCCCGGAGTCCCTAGGGACAGCTCTGTCTGCCATTAGGGATTTTTTTCCCCGAGAAATCCCTGTAACATTTTGCGAACCCCCAGGGTTAGATAGGTTAGATATACTTGGAAAGTTTTTTCCTAATAAGGATAGTTAAGTACCGTAATAAGTTACCAAGGGAAACTGTGGAATCCCTACCATTGGAGGTTTTAAAGAACAAGTTAGAGAAACACCTGTAAGGGATGATCTAGGTATACTTGGTCCTGTTCTAAGGGGCGAGGAAGGGGGTGAGGACTAGATGACCTCGAGAGGTCCTTTCTAGACCTACATTTCTATGACTGATTTATAGTTGATTCTGAAAGGTCTTTGTTTGCTGGACAAACATGGAGGTTTCTAATGGTCTGTCAATGATCTTGTTACCATACGTAGCACACTCAGTGAATGCATGATTGAAACTCATGCCCCCCCATCTTTAGAATATAAATTACACTTCATATTGACAATAAAAGTTATCCAGGCAGATGCACTTCAGAAAGATTATTGCACTCCTTGTATGCTTTGGCCTTAATCCACCAGAGGCATGTTTTCCATTTTTGCCACAGAACACTACAGTAGGTTTTAAAAACGCATTTTTTCCAGACTGAAAAAGATTTCCTAAATACCAAATTTAAATGAAACTCTTTCAATACATAGCTTTGAATGGGAAAAAATTATTAGTGAACCTTCCCTTCAAGAAGAGCAATCCAGATGAATCCTGCATCTGGCTAAAAGTCCCTTGATGCAGCATGCTGCTTAGTAGTCCAATCAGGAAATCACAAGCTAGAGTTATATTCCTAAATAGGCAAGCCTTTGACCACTACTGCTTAAGAGAAATGACAATCTAGTCCAAGGGAAACCTTGAGTTTTAACTGAGATTTATACAGATGAAGTAGGTAGTGGATGTGTGAAAAGTTGTTTTCACACCCGTCTTCAGCACTGTGTGCTATTTTAATGTAACAACTTTTTATTTAGTAATATCCGCTTTCAAGATACCTTTGGCCACTCCAACTTGTTCCCATGATATATCTTACACAAAAACACCAGGCAACTACAGCTACATAAGCATAACTGGGGGGGGGGGGGGTCGGGGCAGGGATTGTACCTTCAAAAGACCAAATGGGTCCCAGTTTTCAGAAACAAATGCTAAATTTGCCTCCACTAAACTTACCACATTTGTCAATGGTCTGGAACTTGACAATTCTTTATGAAACTCTTTTGCCATACTATTGAATTTCTGTCTGTCACAAGAAAAGCAGACATGAAAACTCATCTTTCAGTTGACAGCTATTTCAGTTACTATCTCCTTTACTCTTCCATCTAGACATAGCAGCATAAGAGAGCCAGGCCAGATGATCTAATGATTCCCTCAGCTAAAGCGTTTATTAAAAAGATTGAAACCCATAGTCAATGAAGCACCGAGTCTAAAAGCAAAAGGAAGATTCTATAGTTCTTACTTGCAGAGCACGTCCTGGCGGTACTCAGGAATTGGATGACCCTTTCTCTAATTTAAAAAGCTATTTCTCATGGCAGTAGTGGATGGGGGAATTCTGCAGCACAAAGTGTCTATTTTCATGTCAACAGCCAAGACACCCTTATAGCCCTTACCTTTTCCATAAGGGTGCTAGTACCTGAATACAGAGAACAAAGCAGCACATTTGGAGGAGACTGTGCACACACTGGACTGGACAAGGAGAGCAGCACATTTTGGGCACGCTATAAATAGTACAGCTGGTTCACAATCGTTCCTCAAAATCATTTTTAATATTTTGTGGACACCGCCCCAAAAAATCCCCACACATAATACTTTTGTTTTCTAAAACCAAAAGAACAAAACTGCTCAGCTTTCTGAAAAAAATAGGTTTTCTTAAAAAAACCCTGAAAAGTAGTTGTTTTTCATGAAAATTAATTTTTAAGAATCATAGAACTTAAGATCAGAAGGGACCATTATGATCATCTAGTCTGACCTCCTGCATGATGCAGGCCACAAGAGTTGACCCACCCACTCCTGAAATAACTCTCACCCTTGACTCAGCTGTTGAAGTCCCCAAATCATGATTTAACGACATCAAGCAGCAGATAATCCTCTAGCAAGCGACCCCTGCCCCATGCTGCGGAGGAAGGCGAAAAACCTCCAGGGCCTCTGCCAATCTACCCTGGAGGAAAATTCCTTCCCGACCCCAAATATGGCGATCAGCTGAACCCCGAGCATGCGGGCAAGATTCTCCATCCAGACACTCAGGAAAAAGACTTTCAATATCCCAACATTTACCATCAGTACTAACTACCAGCGGTGGCACATTATTGACCTATTGTGTAAATCAAGTTATCCTATCAAACCATTCCCTCCATAAACTTATCAAGCTTAATCTTAAAGCCGGAGAGGTCTTTCACCCCCCACTATTTCCTTAAAATAATGTGAAAAACTCACATTTTTTATCCAGTCTCATGCATAATTGGCCAGTTTTCAAAAAGAGCTGAGTACTCAGCAGCCCCTACTGATTTCTATGGGAGCTGGGCAATTCTTGTGAATCTGGCCACTTCATTTAGGCACCTAAGTGGAAGCAGAGTTCTTTTGAAACTCTGAGTCAACAACAAGTTGTATTACACAGAAAACTAGCCCCATTTATATCAGCTGAGCTACCAGCCCTCAACACACTTGAAAAGAACTTTTGCAAGCTCAACACACTTACTGTAAATCCCATCAGAGCTTACTGCTGCCAAAGCAACTCCCTGTAAAATGGCCAAAGAGCACTAGAACCAATTTGTGCTACTGTCCAGGAAGGTAACAATAAGACTGATTAACTGCAGGTTATTTTATCTGCTGATTACAGGCCATTTAAGTCCTAAATTCTAATGCCTTGGAAAATTTGGTAAAAGTTGTTCTGTACATTTGTACATGGAAAATGCTCGATCTGCTTATGAAAGTGACATTTATTCAAACAAATATGGGGTCTAAGGCTTAAATGTTCACTATTTGTGTGCATTCCTCAGTTTGAGACCCTTTGGCTTTGATTTTCAGAGATGCTGCACACCTGCAGCTCCCACTGGCTTCAATTAGAGCTGCACGTGGTGAGCACCCCTGAAAAAAAGCAAGTCATAGAATATTCAAGTTGGGCATCCAAAAACTTAGGCACTTGTAATCAGGGTCAACTTTTAAACATATTGACACAAATCTCTCTCATTTGCATGTGTAAGCGCTGTCAGCATGTATGAAAAGTCAGGGGGCTGAACATGAAAACAAGGGTCACAGTTTAGAGGCTGCACTAAAGCCTCCTTGAAATCATGTTGCTATGTATCCATAATTTCAAAGACCACTATGTTTACTTTCAGTGTTCAATCATAATGTATAGGTATTTAAAAACAGAATTCATGGCAAATTCAGCTAGAATTCCACCTATGAAAATCAACTCTAAAAATAATATTGTGGGGTTTCTTCTTGATATTGTCTTACTGATTCTATGCCAAAGTTGCTCAATTTCAAAATAAAAAAAATCCTCTCCTCTCCTCCCCACCCCACCCCACCCCACCCACTGTCCTGCAAAGTCTGCTAGATCTGAGAAAGTCAAGGTGGATTCTTTCCTTCTTGATCATTGTGACGGGGTGTACCAGCCCTGCACTGGGCTGCCAGGGGTGGACCAATCATTGTGGGCCCAGGAGGCCACACCCCCTCTTCTCTGCTGCACGTGCTCCAAGTGGAGAACTCAGATAAAAGGAGGCAGCCCAGGCCAGTTGGAGGTGTGGGTGGCTGGGCGCATACTGTTGGCTCTTGCAGGTGTCCCTATAGCGCCCCTGGTGGTAAAGCCCAGTGACCTGGACTACCCACCAGCCTCGGAGACTGCTGTGGAAGTCAAGCTGCCGCCTGTTGAGGAAGCTGCCTAAACTATGCCCCAGCCCTGAGAGATGTGAGGTCTATAGACTGAGTAAAGCGACAGAGTCCTGTGGCACCTTATAGACTAACATGTATTGGAGCATAAGCTTTCGTGGGTGAATACCCACTTCGTCAGATGCATGTAGTGGAAATTTCCAGAGGCAGGTATAAATATGCAGGCAAGAATCAGTCTGGAGATAACGAGGTTAGTTCAATCAGGGAGGGTGAGGTCTTCTTCTAGCAGTTGGGGTGTGAACACCAAGGGAGGAGAAACTGCTTTTGTAGTTAGCAAGCCATTCACAGTCTTTGTTCAATCCTGAGCTGATGGTGTCAAATTTGCAAATGAACTGAAGCTCAGCAGTTTCTCTTTGAGGTCTGGTCCTGAAGTTTTTTTGCTGCAGGATGGCTACCTTTAAATCTGCTATAGTGTGGCCAGGGAGGTTGAAGTGTTCTCCTACAGGTTTTTGTATATTGCCATTCCTAATATCTGACTTGTGTCCATTTATCCTTTTATGTAGGGATTGTCCAGTTTGGCCGATGTACATAGCAGAGGGGCATTGCTGGCACATGATGGCGTATATTACATTGGTGGACACGCAGGTGATTGTTTGCTTACCTTGCCCTGCCTCGGGGTTGCAGCCTGCTTGCTGCTTTGCCCTGGCCAGAGGGCTAATTCCCCAGAGGGTTTGATTGTTTTGCTGCTCAGAATCCACTGACTCTCCCATCCTTTCTCTAACTCATTAAATAACTCCAGCAGACTGTAGTGCCAAGAGTGTGATGACATAAAAGGGGTGTAAAGGCAAAGCTCAGGTTTTAACACACAATCTCCATCTCAGAGTGGAGTTTTATTTGCAAGCATTAAACTCTAATGCAAATTGACACCTGTTTGGCAAGTCTCTGTCTATAGTCCTTCCATGCAGATTTAGAAACAATAAACTTAATATACAAACCTTACAAGTTTCTTTGGTTCCTCAAAGCTCCTTGCAGTAGTTTCTGATCACCCCCCAACACTCTTGTTTCTTTGCTCTGTGTACATAGGCGCAGCTGCATTTAATTAGCTCCCACCTGGTAGTGCTTCCCTGAGCTGGCTCTGAACCCTGCCTGGCAATTAACCCCTGAAACTCAAGGTTACTGGCTTGGGAAGGCCTCCTCCTAGGGACACCACCAGGGCAGGCAGCCTGTACAGGCCCCTTGCAGGGGGCACCAAAAGACCCATACACCCCTTTACACACAATTACTGTGAATACACCTAAGCAAAAAGAGGCTTCATTGTAGATGTGAGGCAGAGGATTCCAGAGTGACAAGCCCTCAATGGAAAGCCCCTGATTTCAAATGTGTCAACTTTTATACTTTGAGATGATTAATCAGTTCCACTGCTACTGATAATACTATCTTATTTATACCGCAGCTTTTGTTCAGAAAGCACATAATATCACAGTAAAAACAACATAGGATTTTTTTAGCCTTCTGTAAGAAGCAACACTTCCCTGACCACTAACCCTCCACTTCTCTGCCCCACCACTGTCCTGCCTCCCCCTTTGCCAGATCCCCCCCCCACCTCTCCATCCCCACTCCCTCACCCTGTCTTGCCTCCCCTCGCTACAGACCCCCCCCTTCCACTCCCCACCCCTGTCTTGCCTCCTCTGCCCTGGACACCTTCCCCCCTCTCCATTTCCCACCCCTGTCCTGCCCCCCCTGCCTGGACACCCTCCCTCCTCTCCACTCCCGAGCCCTGTCCTGTCTCCCCCTGCTTCAGATGCCCCCACTCTCTTTCCCTCCCCACTCCTCCCTTACCTCAAGATGCTCTCCCCTCACTCCTCCCTCCCACATCCCCTTGCACTCCCTTCCTCTGCAACTTCTAAATCTGCCTCTTGCTCTTCATTCATCTTTCATGGTATCTCTGCTGTCCCTGGCTAACTCCATCTGATCACAGAGTGGGAGCCATTTTGCCTGTGAGCATTGCTTCAATCTCATTGAAAACATCCAGATGGACTCACTTCCACATGCAGATGGACTGTAGGGAAAGGACAGCAAAGCTTGCTGAGTTCAGTCCCACTGACTGTAGTAGTAAATGGTAGGATTCTGAATAAGGGGAAAATTAGTAAATTGGCACTTTTCACAAGACACCCCCCCCCAAACAATTGCTAGAGTTGTGATCAAATTGTGGGAGTTGGCAATACTGGCTTTCGGGACTGTGGTTAGTCCTGGATCCAGTGGTATTCAATATTTTCATTAATGATCTGGATATTGGAATGGAAAGTAGGCTTCTCAAATTTGCAGATTACACCAAGATGGGAGGGGTTGCAAGCACTTTTGAGGACAGGATTAGAACTAAAAAATGACCCAGACAAATTGGAGAATTGGTCTGAATTTAACAAGATGAAATTTAGTAAAGACAAGTGAAGTAGTTTGCACTTAGGAAGGAAAAATCAAATGCACAACTACAAAATGGGGAATAACTGGCTAGGTGGTGGTACTGCTGAAAAGGATTTGGGAATTATAATGGATCACAAATTGAATATGTGTCAACAGCATGAGTCAGCTGTGAAAAAGGATAATATCATTCTAGGGTGTATTAACAGGAGTGTTGTGTATAACTAACACAAAGGAGGTAATTATCCCACTCTACTCAGCACTGGTAAGGTCTCAGCTGGAGTACAGTATCCAGTTCTGGGTGCCATACTTGAAAAAAGATGTGGACAAATTGGAGGGAGTCCAGAGGAGAGCAACCAAAATGATCAAAGATTTAAAAAACCTGACCTATAAGGAAAGGTCAAAAAAACTGGGCATATTTAGTCTTGGGAAAGGAAGAGTGAGGTGGGACTTGTTAACAGTCTTCAAATATATAAAGGGCTTTTAGAAAGAGGGCACTGATCAATTGCTCTCCACCTCCACTGAAAGTAGGACAAAAAGTAATGGGCTTGATCTGCAGCAAGGAAATTTAGGTTAGCTATTAGGGAAAAGTTTCTAACTATAAGGGCAGTTAATCTCTAGAATAGGATTCCAAGGGAGGTTGTAGAATCCCCATCATTAGAGGTTTTTAAGAAGGAGCTTAGACAAACACCTCCCAGGGATGGTCTAGGTTTACATTGTCCTGCCATAGCACAGAGAGCTGGACTTGATGACTTTTCAAGGTCCCTTCCAGCCCCACATTTCTATGATTCCATATAAGGCCTTTGTCTTGGTACTGCATGCCATTTAGATTAAGCAATTAGAACGATACAAAATCAACATGGTACACACTAACTGGATTAAAAACTGGTTGATAATTCTCAAAATGTAATTGTAAACAGGGAATTGTCATTGAACCAGTAAGTTTCAAGTGGGTCCCGCTATTAATGACCTGGAAGGAAACACAAAATCATTACTGATAAAGTTTGCAAATGACAAAGATTGGGGGAGAGGTAAATGATAAAGAGGATATGTCACTAATATAGAGCAATCTGGATCTCTTGGTAAGCGGGGCACAAGCAAACCATGTGTTCAATACAGCCAAATGTAAGTTAATACATTTAGGTAAAAAGAATTTAGGACACACTTACAAGATGGGATATTCTATCCTGGAAAGCAGTGACTCTGCATGGACTCCCAGTGCAACGCAGTGGCAAAAAGGGCTAATGTGATCCTGGGATGTATAAATTCTGGTCTCCACACTTCAAGAAGAAAAAGTGTTGAAAAATTGTAGAGGGTTCAGAGACATGCCACAAGAATGATTAAAGATTGGAAAACATGCCTTATGGCCTTAGAGTGAAAGACTCGAGAAGGTCAATCTATTCATCTTATCAAAGAGAAGATTAAGGTTTGACTTAATCATAGTCTATAACTACCTACATGGGGAACAGAAATTTAATAAAACAGGGCTCTTCAATCTAGTAAAGATATACTAAGATCCCAATGACTGGAAGTTGAAGCTAGCCATATTCAGACTAGAAATAAGGTGGAAATTTTTATCAGTGAGGGTAACTAACCACTGGATCAACTTACCAAAGTCTGTGGTGGATTCTCTATCACTCAAAAATTTTAAATCAAGATTTGATGTTTTTCTAAAAGATATGCTCTAGTTCAACCATCACTATTTGACATGAAACAGTAATACATTTAGGTCAGACTAGATGTTCACAGTCATTCCTTCTGGACTTAAAATCTATGAATTTGGCCAGACACTGATGTTAGTATAACGCCGACAGACCTCGGTTGTCAGCAGGCAGGATCGAACCGGGGACCTCTGGAGCTTAGTGCATGAGTCTCTACCGCATAAGCTAAAAACCAACTGGCTATTAGCTAAGGCTGTAGAGCAGATTCATTAAACTCTCTCAGTGCCACTAGATGGGCTGGAACACCACACCCAGAAGGTGTGTGGGTTACATTAGCACTCCCACTCTTAGGGTTTGCTAATGCCACAGAACTCAAAAGGCAGAAAGGAATCAGGACACTGGATTTAGCTCATAATTGAAAGTCAAAGATAAACAGTGATAAAGGTTAGAAATACAACACAGAAGTCTGACATGACCAGTGGTAAGGTCTCAGGTAAGCAAGTGGCTATATTACCAACTAGCAGGATAAGACTTTAATCAAGCCTTTCAGCGTGATAGGCAGTGGTGCAGTGGTCTGGGCTTTCCAGTGGTCTGGGAATAACTGATATTGAAATTAATAAATGTCAGTAATATTCTTTGCAGGCTAGAAAGACACAGAAAGAGGTGAACTAAGCAACTGAATCGGAGTCATCACGATCAAATGCAATCCTTGGAAATGACTGCCAAACATTTAGAGTGGCCTTTATGTGCACTCTATTGGAGCTCTGCACACAAGAGTTGTGTAATGCTAATAAAGAATGTGTAGTGATATTCTGAAGGTAATTGTAACATCACCCTACTCCCCTACTATTACATTGCTAAAGGCTGATTCTTTGCCCTTTCGTACAAGGTTGTGTGCTAAGGAAACAGATAGTATTATTTTCCATTTCGTGCAAGTTTTAAAACTTGACAGGTCAAAAGAGCACCCACGATTAAATAGTTTTATAATCTCATTTGGCATTCAGCACAAAATATTTATGAAATATGCACAAAGATATTGATGTCACATGTTCACAGTTCTGACGTGTCCCACAATTTTATTATGTGATAGAAAATGCAGTGTTACTGAACGACTCAAAAAACAACTCTGATTGACTTTGTATTCAGGGTTGTTGTTTTTCTCTCTCACTCTCTCTCGTCTGTCAGCAAATTGGAACTCAAAGTGCATGAAGTCTTGGGGTATGTTTATACTACCCACCAGATCGGCGGGCAGTGATCAATCCAGCGGAGGTCGATTTATCGCGTCTAGTCTAGACGCGATAAATCGACCCCCAAGCGCTCTCCCGTCAACTCCTGTATTCCACCGCCACGAGAAGCGCAGGCAGAGTCGACGGGGGAGCGGCAGCAGTCAACTCACCGCAGTGAAGACACCACGGTGAGTAGATCTAAGTACGTCGACTTCAGCTATGTTATTCACGTAGCTGAAGTTGTGTAATTAAGATCAATCTCCCCCCTCCCTCCCTCTGTAGACCAGGCCTTGGTGTTTACAATGACGTGAAGTGTCTATGATACTTATAGAACAATATAATCCCATTACATGATAAAGAAAACCATAACTCCTTTGTAGTAATGGGACAAGATTATTTTGCATGAATACACTGAATGGAAGTTGATTTTTTTTTAAATCCATATTGTGAAAACTTGTAATTTTTATTTCCTGGGGGAGAGTGCCAGTCTGATCACTTGATGACTGTAGCTAGCTTTTGTGTATCCATTTTTCTCTCATTTCATATGGAATACAAATCTAGGCATTAAAAAAAAGAGAAAAGTGTTTTTTTATTGCTTCATAGTACTTGAGCCTAATATTGCTGACACATAGCATTCCTGATGCTAAATCATTTACAGAGATGGGTCTCTTTGTCTAGACAACTTTCATGGCTCAGCAAGATTTTTGCCAAGATTGTATGTAGAATTATAACTGAGGGCCAGATCCTGAAGAATGCCGAGTATCTCTTAGGAAATGCTGAGTTGTCCTCTGCTCCCATCAATTTTTTAAATTATTTAGGGTTGTTTTTTTTAAATAAATATATTCAGGTACGTATTGCATATGAAATGAGAAGAAAGTGGAAGCACAAAAGTCAGCCATAGCAGAATAGCTCTCTCCTTTACCAGGAGATTGCCAACCACATCTTCTAGCAAGTTACACAAATCTAATATATCACAAACTCACTGCTGTAAAACTAAGTATCAATGCTCAGATTCCTCCTGTATACAGTATATACCCTATATTCCTTATGAGCTCTATACAGTGTTTTGGAAGTAAAGAAGGGGACAGATGAGTGCACTACATTGTTACTATCAGTCTGGGGAATGAAAAAATATAAAGGTAAAATGGACAACAGAATCTTTGGAAATACCTGCATTAATGCTAGTGCTGCTACTTAGGAATTCTTAATGTAGTTGCTCCTTTAGTTCAACTGGGAAGGGCCTGTGCTTTTGATGCTGGTTCAATCCCCACAGATGACTGTGGTGCTGGGAATTATGCTGTCATGGTTACTTATTTCAATATTTTTACTACAGCATTATTCAATTATTCTTGCCAAAAGAGGACATATTTCTATAAACTAACTCACAATATTTACAAGAGAAAATGGAAAAGAAGCACCAGTTTGCTGAAATAGTTGGTGTTGCCAACTCTTGTATTTCTGAAAGTCTCTGTGTTTTTCTGAAAGTATCAGCTCCTGAAGACAAATAATTAGGTAAAAAAAACGAGCTTTCATTTAAATGAAAGCTAAGTGCCTATGGTTGCTGAGAAGACTTGAAAGCAATCCAAATGCATCCTAAAGGCCCATGAAAAAGAATGGAAAAAATATATTTTGAAAATCTCATTATTTTTAAGTCAATCTCATGATTTTGCGGGGCCTGACTCATTTTCTGAACATTTAGGGTTGGAAATGCTGAATACTCCGTTTAAAACAGGGCCCTGCCTTAGACTTGGCTGAAGCAATGAGGATCTTTCTGAATACCTCTTTTTGCCAGACATTGCTGGTTTATTGGCTCTCAAGACATATGACATGCTTAATTTGTTTGGATATTGCATACAGTAACTGAATTTCTTTACTTCTCCTATTTGCCTTTCACTTGTCATTTCTGACATGTGATATGGGCGGTATACCGAATGTATCTAGCTTACCAAATTATAAACACAAGAAAGATGTCATCACTGTACTGACAGGTTTTCTTTGGACAGCACAACAGATGAATATTGTAGGCCAGAGATAATGGGGATGGATGATCTCTCAAAAATATCAAATCTTAGAAGCTGAGGAGTATTGGTTCACATCATTCAGATTATGCTGTAGTGTACAGCAGTGAAAAATTGCTCTTGGCCCTGTAAGTCCTCTCTAAATCATCCAGTTTCCAATATAGCACTAGTTCTGTGTTCCTTCTCAAAAACACTGTGCTTGGGAACCAGTTATTAACTAAGTTAAGGTAGGGGGAAAAAAAGCAAAAATCCCGTGAGGGCTGCTCAACAAAAATACACACAGAGTCAAGAAATTCAAAAGTTAAGGTCTGTCTCATCTTACGCTGGGGTTACGTTCCGCGGTCAGCGCCTAAAGCGAAAACCGCGTATAGTCAAAATTACATTGAGTGTAATGGTGGGCAGAATCGCCCGCACTACAGAAACAGTATTTAAATTGTTATTTTTCTCTTTTTATTTTTGTTTTTTTCTTGTTTTTGCCGACCGCGTAAAGCTGAGATCACACATGTTAAATGCACCTAAGATGCGACAGACCTGTATATATGTAGCCATTAAAAATGGTGAGATTATCTCTGCTAGCATCAAAGAATTCTGATATTTTCCCATTTTTATCCATCATATTTTCTTCTCTGTTTCAATAAGAAATTACTTTAAAATTCATGTTATCTATATTATTCAGATGTATTTCTCCTTGCTGCCAAGACTGTGGAAAATTAGAACTAAGAAGCTTAGGCATAATCTCTATATATAGTCACCCTACTGCCCTCCCACCATCCCCCATTAAATTTTGCCTTGTAATAATAAATTACATATTGTTAGAAAGTAATATACTTCTTAGTGCTCTCTCAGCTACATTTCTTGCCCTATCCTGTGATGAAAATAAAGAGAGATGAGTTGTGATATATTCAACATAATCAATAGTAATGTTCATAGTGCCTACCTGCATGCTCTTACAATATCAAACCACATTCCCAGCTGGTGTAAATCTGTGTAGTTCAACTGACTTCATTTTACATCATCTAAGGATTGGACCCATCTTCTATACGTTAAAATCTACATTTGTCTTCTTATACNAAATCTGTGTAGTTCAACTGACTTCATTTTACATCATCTAAGGATTGGGCCCATCTTCTAGACGTTAAAATCTACATTTGTCTTCTTATACTTATTAGTAAGGCTACGTTTTAGTCACGGGTATTTTTAGTAAAAGTCATGGACAGGTCATGGGCAGTAAACAAAAATTCATGGCCTGTGACCTGTCCATGACTTTTATTATATACCCCTGACTAAAACTTGGGGTGGGCGGCGGCCTGGGGTGTGCGTGGGTGCTCGGGGGGAGGGAAGGGGGATTGGGGAAGGCTCCCTACCCAGTTCCTGGGAAGCTGCGACCCCAGCTCCTAGCTCCACATGCTGCCTCCACTCCACCTGAAGCCCTTGTTCTGCAGCTCCCTTTGGCTGGGAACCACAGCCAATGGGAGCTGCGGGGGCGGTGCTGCAAGCAGAGGCAACACATGGAGCTAGGAGCTGAGGGAGGGGAATTCCTATCGCACTTTTGGGGAGCTCCCCCGAGGTGAGCACTGCCCCGCACACCAACCCCCAGCCCTGAGCCCCCCACACCCAAACTCCTGCTGCTGGGGAGTGGGGGGTTGAGACTTCCCCAGCAGGTGGCTCCTGGGCCAGCCACACCTGCAGAAGTCATGGAAAGTCACGGATTCCGTGACCTCCATGACAAACACGGAGCCTTACTTATTAGTGACAGTGAATGCTGCAGATTCTACATGCCTGAAGTGCACTTTTTATTCTCTCTCTCTCACACTACATTTCCCAAGTTTCATCTTATTAGAGGAGAAAAAATAAAATGGCTTTGCATGGTTTTAATTAGTAGAACATTACTAACTGCATGGTCTGCCTTTTTCCAGTTAAAGGCTTTTTTATTTTCTATACTATTGTACAGTTTGTTTCTCAATTAGTAAATGAGATATTGTTACATTACATTATTTTGTGGCACTTTTCAATATAAACAAATGCTTTGTTGCCTGGGAACTGCACACAGATACCAAGCCATGAAATCGTTTGTGCATTTGGGAACATTTTCCACTGATTTCTGGTGGGGCTAAAGCAAGTCAGAAAGCAGGATGGTGTTCCAGCAGATTTGTACACAGCAGAAAACTGGCTTATTTGTCTCAGAGGCATTTACAGACCTCCAATATCTACCTGCAAAAGTATTTAGACAATAACTTGAGTGATTCCTGTTACTGAGGTAACAATGGTATCATGGGCTAAATAAAGTCCAAAATGGAGATACATTAGCCTGGGATACAGTTATTACTGAAATATCTAATGAACAATATTTCTGACAAGCAACTGATTTAAATAGATTGGAGGGTTTTTTTGGTTTGTTTCACGAGATCTGGATGACACGACAAGTTTAAGTGAACATGTTTCTTGGGGACATGTGGATGGGAAGTTCTGAAAGCAAAGTGCTGTCATCTGCATACTGTAGTAACTGAAAACTATCTGTACAATGGTGACCACAGAGCAGTAACCACAGAGCATCCATACCCTTTGACAGCCTGAGACCAATCTATTTCCAGAATAATTTATAATAAGGAAAATATTAGAAATTTAGAACCAACCCATCTTTGTGACACCTGCACCCAAAATAAACTGCTCTTCCTGACATAAGCTGTTTTTCCTTGCAAATCCAAGTCTCAGTTAAGATGTATTGGTTATAATGTTTTCATATCTGTCTTTTATTTCCCCCGATCCTAAGCTATGTCTCTGAATGCCATAGCACTCGCCTGTAACAGACCAACTGCTTCTGCCAACTAGCAGTAGGGCTACCACAAGACAGAAAGAAGAAGGATCTTTAAGGCCCTGATTCTGCAAACTTCTTCACACAAGAAAAAGCAGTCCCTGTAACATTTTATCATACACAGGAGTAACATTTTATCATACACAGGACTCCGATGAACATACAGAATTGGTGATATGCCTGCTTTTGTTTTTAATTCCAGTAGTATGGTTTCTGTATAAACTGTCTACCATTCCCTTTACTAGATATGGGAGAAAACTCAGTTGTTTAAAAATGGAAGCTATGTGGGCAAATAAGGAAATCATTGTCAATACAAAATCTTCTAATAAAAGGAGTAATTATCTGAAGAATACAAAGTGCAGCACTACTTTTAAGTTTGTAGCATGGTTTTCCTGCCATTGTTCATTAAAATGTCTATTTTATGCACACTAAACTACAGATACCCACATTTCACCAACTCATGCTGAATTTGAATAAGCTACTGTAATTATTACTCCTCTTGTACTCATGGGGAAAGGTAGCTGATCTTTGCTCACGTCTGTGCTCAGCACTCTGTGATGTTGAAAGAGCATGCAGGTCATGGGGGAAATTCTCTCACTAAGGATATTTCCCTGAAAGAAGCCATTTGAATTTCCAATGTTTGGGTGGGTCTCAAAAAAAAATTGCATATAGTAATAACATTGCAAGTGGTGCATCAGCAAGAAAACATCCCTTACCAGCTTTAAAGTTAGTTTGCTTGCAGTACTGTACTTCTCCTAATTAGAACCATTTTTAATTTGCAGATTTGTTTAAACAGACACCAGCACTTACAGTAGCCGTTATCTGCTGTTGTGTTAAAACACAATGGGAAAGATAGTACAGTACTTTCAGCTATAAAATGTGTAGGACACCAGAAAAGACAGTTACCTTTTCTGTAACTGGTGTTCTTTGAGATGTGTTGCTCATGTCTATTCCACAATAGGTGTGTCTGCTCACCACGTCCACCGGTGCCAGAAGTTTTTCCCCTAGCAATACCCGTAGGGGAGCGCCCCAGCGACCCCTGGAGTGGCGCCTCTATGGTGTGGTATAAGGGGTGCTGCGCGTTCCCCCCATCCTCAGTTCCTTCTTGCCAGACAACTCTGACAGAGGGGCAGGAGGGCGGGATGTGGAATAGACATGAGCAACACATCTCGAAGAACGCCAGTTACGGAAAAGGTAACTGTCTTTTCTTCTTCGAGTGATTGCTCATGTGTATTCCACAATAGGTGATTCCAAGCTATATCTGTGGGTTCACAAATTCTCGGGATGGTGCACAACTCTGCCGAACCCGGCGTCATCCCTGGTCTGGGAGACGATCGCATAGTGCGAGGTGAACATGTGAACTGAAGACCACGTGGCAGCCCTACAAATGTCCTGAATGGGGACGTGGGCCAAAAAAGCAGCTGACGAGGCCTGCACCCGAGTTGAGTGAGCCTTCACAATTGGTGGCGGAGGGATTCCCGCCAGGTCATAACAGGTACGGATGCACGAGGTGATCCAGTTGGAGAGCCGCTGAGTGGAGATCAGCTGACCTTTCATGCACTCGGCTGAGGCAACGAACAATTTCTGAACGGCTTAGTCCGCTCCAGGTAAAAAGCCTGAGCCCATCTCACATCCAGCGTGTGGAGGCGGCGCTCCCCACTGAATGCATAGGGCTTGGGGCAGAGGACAGGCAGAAAAATGTCCTGACCCATGTGACAGGCAGAGACTACCTTCGGGAGGAACGAGGGGTGTGGGCAGAGCTGGACCTTATCTTTATGAAACACCATGTACGGGGGCTCGGAGGTCAGGGCCCTGAGCTCCAAGACCCGCCTAGCCGACGTGATAGCAACCAGGAAGGCCACCTTCCACGAGAGGTGTGACCAGGAGCACATGGCTAGCGGCTCAAACGGGGGCCCAGTGAGATGGGCCAACACCAAGTTTAGGTCCCACTGCGGGACTGGGGGCCTAACATACAGGAAGAGACGATCCAAACCCTTAAGGAATCGGCCAATAATAACATGGGAGAATACTGTGTGGCCCTGCACTGGCGGGTGGAAGGCCGATATGGCCGCTAGGTGCACCTTGACTGACAAGGGCGCCAGGCCCTGGGCTCTAAGGTGAAGGAGGTAGTCCAGAATCAGCTGGATCGGGGCGGCCACCAGTGAAACGCCCCCCTCGTCCGCCCATCTGGAAAACCGAGACCACTTTGCCAAGTAGGCTCGGCGCGTGGAGGGCCACCTGCTTTCCAGGAGGATACACTGAACCCATTCCGAGCACATCCTTTCCTCCCTACCTAACCATTGAGCAGCCATGCCGCTAGGTTGGGGTGGAGGAGGTGGCCCTGGTCCTGGGAGAGCAGGACGGGCAGGACGGCAATGGCCACGGCGTGGCAACCGCCAGGCCCGTGAGGGTCCCGTACCAATGCTGTCTGGACCATGCCGGGGCAATCAGAAGGACCCGGGCCTTGTCCGTCTTTATATTTCCCAGGACCTTGCCGACCAGCAGGAATGGGGGAAAGGCATAGAGAAACTGGCCTGACCAAGACAGGAGGAAGGCATTGGAGATAGCGCCTCATCCCAGCCCGGGAGCAGAATCAGGGACAGCGACGGTTCTGCCGAGTCACAAACAGGTCCACCTGGGGAGTTCCCCACACTCTCTGGGTGGACAGACCACTCGTGCTGAGAGGAGAAGTCCCTGCTCAAGTGATCTGCCCACGCGTTCCGGGCGCCCGGTAGATGGAAGGCCTGTAGGCAGATGTCGTGGGCAATACAAAAGTCCCACAGCCTGTGGGCTTCGCGGCAGAGGATCAGGCCCCACCTTGCCTGTTGATGTAGCACATGAAGGCTATGTTGTCCATGAGGACCCTAACCACCCGGCCCTCCAGGTGCGAGCGGAAGGCCATGCACGCCAGCTGCACTGCCCTGAGCTCCTTGACGTTTATGTGGAGGGTCAGATCCCGAGCCAACCACAGACCTTGGGTCTGAACATTTCCCACATGGGCCCCCCATCCCAGGTCCGACATGTCAGACACCAGCTCCAGCAATGGGGCCCTGCCTCTGAACGGGACCCCTTGGAGCATGTTTCTCGGGGAGGACCACCACCGTAGGGAGGTGATCACTGGTTCAGGTACCGTGAGGACTTTGTCCATCCTGTCCCTGGCCTGGGAGACCTCCGAGGCCAACCAGAGCTGGAGGGGCCTCATCCTGAGTCTGGCATGATGGACCACATATGTGCACGCCAACATATGACCCAAGAGCTGGAGGCACGCTCTAGTTGTTGTCACCAGAAACCTTGTGACTGTGTCGATGAGCCCCTTCAGGGTCTCGAACCTGTCTGGTGGGAGGAAGGCTCTGGCCGACGAGGCATTCAGGACCGCCCCGATAAACTCTATGCATTGAACCGGGACTAATGTGGACTTGGTGTTGTTTACCAACAGGCTCAAAGTGGTGCACGTGGACAGAAGGAGCGCCATGTGATCCCGCACCTGCTACCGGGAGCTGCCCTTGACCAACCAGTCGTCCAGATAGGGAAAGATCTGGACCACGTGGCGCCTGAGGTGCGTCACCACCACCGACATACATTTCGTGAATACCCTGGAGGCAGTGGACAGGCTAAACAGGAGGACTGTAAATTTGTAGTGTGTGAAAGTAGAATGAATTATATTGTAAAAATAGAATGGATTAAAGAAATGGCGTATGTTCCTTTAAGCAGGAATGAGGAATGTTGAAATATAGTTGTCAGGAAGAGAAACATTAAGATATAGAACAATGAGTCGCACCTAAGCTAATGGTGGGACATTAACAGAAGATTGCTAAGAGTTAGTAAGGAAATAAGATAGGTGTGTCTGGCCCCAGGAAAACTTATCAGCTTTGCTTCCTTTGTTTTCTTGTTAAGTTCACCCCCCCCTTTTATCTGTATAAATAAGACAGTCTGAGTCTTGCATGGTGCTCACATTATCTGGATGTATTAGCGGAGCGCGGCGCCAATAAAACAGAGTGGTCTTTAACTAAAAATTGTGAGTCCTGATTCTAACTTTGACAAGTGTTCCTGCCCCACCGTGAAATGGAGGAAGCGTCTGTGCCCCTCGAATATATGAATGTGGAAGTACGCGTCCTGCAGATACAGGATACGGCGTACCAGTCCCCGGGATCCAGGGAGGGGATGATGGAGGCCAGGGAGACCATGCGGAACTTGAGCATCACCATATACTGGTTCAGGCCTCACGGGTCCAAGATGAACCTGAGCCCCCCTTTGGCCTTCGGGATAAGGAAATAGTGGGAGTAGAAACCCTTGCCTTTGAACTCCCGGGTACTGCTTCCACTGCTCCTAGGCCCAGGAGTCGCCCCACCTCCTGCTCGAGCAGGACCTCATGCGAGGGGTCCCCCAGAAGGGATGGAGGTGGGGGTGGTGGTGGGAGGAAAGTAAACTGGAGGGTGTAGCCCCGGGAGATGGTGTTAAGGACCCATTGGTCTGAGGTGAGACGCGACCACTCCGGGAGGAAAGCACACAACCGATTGGAGCAGGGAAGCTTTATTGGGGGTGGATCCCTGATGAGAACTGTCAGGGCGCCCCTGGGCGTCCCGTCAAAACCGCCTTTTCCCCGCCTGGTTGCCCTTGGAGGACCCAGACTGGGGGGCAGGGTGAGACTGCCTCCGTGGGCGCCTCTTATAGTCCCGCAACTTCTTCTAAGCGGTCTCATATTTTGGGTGGGTGACCTGGGCGGGAGTCTGCTGCGGCTTGAAATAAGGTTTAGCTGGAGCCGGAACATAGAGACCCAGAGTCTGGAGAATCGTGCGGGAGTCTTTCAGGCCATGCAGCTTTGTATCCGTTTGTTCCGCAAACAGCTTTGCCATCAAACAGGAGGTCCTGCAGGCAGGGCCGGCTATAACTTTTTTGCCGCCCCAAGCAAACAAAAGCGCCGCCCCGTCATAACACCCCCCCCCTAGTGCCGCGCCGCCCCGCCGAAACACACCCCCCCAGCGCCGCGCCACGGAAACACCCCCCCAGTGCCGCACCGTAACACCCCCCCAGCGCTGCGCCACTGAAACCCCCCCCGAGCGCCGCGCTGCCGAAACCCCCCCCAGTGCCGCACCACGCCGCCAAAACACCCCCCCGAGCACCGCGCCGACGAAACACACACCCCCAGCGCCGCACCGTAACACCTCCCAGCTCTGCGGCGCACCGCTGAAACTCCCCCAAGTGCCGCGCCATAACATCCCCCCAGCACTGCGCCACTGAAACCCCCCCAAGTGCCGCGCCGCTGAAACCCCCCCAGCACCACACCATGCCACCGAAACACACCCCCCAGCGCCGCACCGTAACACCCCCCCAGCACCGCGCCNCCCCCCAGCGCCGCACCGTAACCCCCCCCCAGCACCGCGCCGCACCGCTTAAACCCCCTCGAGCGCCGCACCGTAACACCCCCCGGCGCCGCGCCAAAACACCCCCCCCAGTGCCGCACCACACCACCGAAACACCCCCTCGAGCACTGCGCCGCCAAAACCCCACCCAGCGCCGCACAGCGCCACGCTGCGCCGCAGAAACACACCCCTCCCCGAGCGCCGTGCCGCGGAAACAAAAACAACCCACCCACCGCCCTGAGCGCCGCCCAGCCGAAACAAAAACAACAACAGAAAAACCTCGAGCGCCCCCCACCACCCCAAGATTGGCCACCCCTTACAAGGTGCCGCCCCAAGCATGTGCTTGGTCGGCTGGTGCCTGGAGCTGACTCTGCCTGCAGGGAGGTCTGCGCCTCGTTGGACAGCCCAGAGAGCAGGAGCGATGACGCCCTTCTCATGGACACCGCTGAGGCCATGAACTGTGCGGCCGTGTCCGCTGCATCCGAAGCTGCCTGCAGGGTTGCCCTGGCAGCCACTGTGCCCTCCTCCACCGGCGCTTTGAACTTCTTCCTGCCGCGCTCCTGGAGGGAGTCCTCAAACTTGGGCAGGGAGCCCCACAGATTGAACTCATACCGACCCAGGAGAGCCTGGTGGTTCGCCACCCGTAACTGGAAGCTTGAGGACGAATAAATTTTTCTTCCAAAAGAGTCCAGCCTCCGCGAATCTTTATTTTTTGGGGTACGGGCTGTCTGGCCCTGCCGCTCCCTGTGGTTGACCGCCTCAACCACCAGGGAGTTAGGAGCAGGGTGGGCGTATACGTATTCATGCCCCTTGGCGGGTACAAAATACTTGTGTTCCGCTCTCTTGGAGATGGGGGCCAATGAGGCCGGTGTTTGCCACAGGGCATCTGAAATTTTTGCCACCCCTTCATGGAGAGGCAAGGCCACTCTGCCCGGTGCCGAGGAGTACAGTACATTAAACAGGGAGTCCAAGGGCTCCTCCATCTCCTCTGCTTGGAGGTGGAGGCTTCATGCCACCCTTTTTAAGAGTTCTTGATGGGCCCTAAAGTCCTCCTGCAGAACAGAGGGAGGCGGGGCCGTAATCGCCTCATCCGGGGAGGCGAGGAGGCTGCGCGGTACTTTGGGTGTCCACTGGCACCGGCGGGTCCACCACCTGGTTGGTCTCCAGGCACAGTGCCAAGGATGTACGTCCCACCGACTCCTTCCTCAGAGGTCTGGAGAGGGAGGTCGATGGTCCTTCTGAGGCTCCGGCCACCGAGCGAGCCCCCACCGGGGGCTGCGTCGGAGGTCACAGTGCCCACTGGTACCATTGGGCTGGCCACGGGGCCCGGTGCCACTGCACCTGCTGTGGCACCGGCGGGGCCGGCTGTTCGGCCTGGCTGGCCTGGCCCATCGATGGACGACTATGAAGGGAGGCCGGCCTGACATACGACCTGCCGCTGTCCCTGGACCGGGAGGAGCGGCGGCGCCAGGAGCAATGCCAACCACGGGACTGCGATCCCAATGTGGAGGACTGGTACCATCAGTAACAGCTGCTCCATGATCGGCTCCAGCAGGCGGACCCACGATGGCAAGACGCTGGCGATCGACGCCCAGGGCTGCGGAGGCAGTGCCGTGGTGGGGTCCTGGAGCAGGATGCCGAACAGGAATGACGTTGACGTCCGTGCCGTGAACGGCTACGATAACCCCTCCGAGACGAGAACCTTTGGTGACGTCTGCCTCGGTCCCGTCAGTGTTCGCTCCTCAAGGCAGAGCGGTGCCGACAGTCTCAGTCAGACGGAACCCAACCAGACAGCCTGGTGGGCGTCGAGGGTGATCCACGTGGACTTTGCCCTGAACGGTTGCTGGGTGGAGAACGGTGTCGGGAACATTCCCTTGACCGAGACCGGTACCGAGCTGGGGGCGACTGTGGAGACCCCAGCGGCGGCTTGCCTCTGGAGTGCAGGGCCAACATCGGGGGGCCAACAGTGTGGGGCTCCTGGTACCGGCATGGACATCCGACATCCAGGGAGGCCTGCTCCGAATGGGCCGGGCTACTCCGCTCAACTTGAGCCTAGTGGCCGGTGGGGATCAAGGACTGCCCAACATGGGTCTAGCCTCTGCTCCGGGTTTACTCCAGTGCTACGGCGAAGAAGGCCTCTTTCTAGCCTTCTTGGCGTGCCCCGTGGATGGGGAGCGGTGCCAACTAGTTGATGGTGCCGAAGGGTCGCCGTGCACCGACACCGCGGTGCCTGGTGCTGACTCAGAGCGGCGCACTGGAGCCGAGGTCAGCGCCGACTCCATCAGAATAGCCCGGAGCCTAATGTCCCTTTCTCTCTTGGTCTGAGGCTTAAACAACTTGCAAATCTTGCAGCGATCGCTGAGATGGGTTTCCCCCAAACAGTGCAGATCACTCAGTGACATAGATGGCCTACAAGTGTCGCACAACTTAAAACCCGGGGCCCGGGGCATGTCCTGGCCCGGACGCTGTAGCGAAACTAAACTAACTAAACAACTAACTAACTACAGGTACCATACACTGAACGAACAAGCAGTTTTGGGGACGAGCTACAGCAAAGCTGGAGAAGAGCAGTTCCGAAGCACCTTCACTGGTGGCAAGAAGGAACTGAGGGTGGGGGAGCGCGCAGCTCCCCTTATACCACGCCATGGAGGCGCCACTCCAAGGGTCGCTGGGGCGCTCCCCTACAGGTACTGCTAGGGGGAAATCTTCCGGCACCGGTGCACGTGGCGAGCACGCACACCTATTGTGTGCACATGAGCAATCACTTGAAGAAGAATTTATATTTACCATGGACACCTGATGTAAAAACCATAATAAAATGGTAATCCCAGTGACACCCAAGGAGCAGAAAAACATACTTCCAAAGATGTATCTGATTATGATGTGGAAATTATTAGGCTATTTCTCAGTGCTTCCCTATCAAAATGTTATGCCCTGTCCTCTGTTGAAAACCAGAGATAAGAGACAGGATATTTTCAACACAATCAATAGTAATATACTGCCTACTGCCTTCCTGAATTCCCTTGATAGGTTCTGAACACGAAGATCTATATATTTGTCTCCTGATATGTATTAGTGACGGTAGCAGACTGAAATTGTTTAGCAAGATCAGAATACTCATCAGAGGACTCCAGATATTATATTTCCCCTGAGCTGCTTAATCTGCTAATGCATTTTCCCCCTATAAATGGTGCCATATAGATATAAGAGAATTTTGAGAGATAAATTTAAGAGCAGAAATAGTTGCAAAAACCAAAATCTCTGACTTCTCTTCTGGAATGCACCCAGACTTTACTACCTGTTTATGTTGTGTGCATGCAGGATCTATGGGAAAAGATAAAGGCCTCACCTTGGGGGGAGGAGGGAAATGAAAGAATGACTGATCAAAGCAATTGTTTCTGCCCGTTTGATTACAAAGAGGAATGACAACAACAGAGAGGCTCCAGGTCACTTGTTACAATACCTTCAGCAAAAGTGACTGTCTGAATGCTAATCACGTGGGGAACTAGATGGCTCAGAAGACTGGTAATGGGACACGGAACCTTTCACCTTGTCTGCAGTGATCAAAAAATGTTATCATCATGTCACCCTCGCTGATCGTCTCTGTCCAATCCATAGTAAACAGGTGGTAGTGTGAAGCCTCAACAGACAGATAAAGGACTGGAATGCAATGACCATCCTCAGGCAGTCCCTCCTCCTCGATATTGAGACAGGGCATTGTGGGGAAGCGTGTGCTGTCATCATCTGGTCTGTAAATAGAGGACTTCAATATCCCAGGCCAGATTATACAAACACTAAATTTACTTTAAAAAAGAAAAAGGGTCACTAGAGAATTATTTTGGTGTAGCTATTCAATCCGGCTACAATCAAATGTGTTTAATGTACTCACAAGTACGGAGGGCTTCTAAAATAAATCTCTTTTAAAGCAAGATTTTTCAAATACATTTTACCTTAGAAATGTTATCTGCTGAACAATTCGCAAGGTCCACTAGAGACTCCACACAGCTTGCAAGATCCAAAGAGCACACACAGGTTGGGTCCCTGTGGGATTTGTGGATTTGCTGGGGTTGCTGCAACCTCTACAGGGATTCTGTCCAAAAATAATTATTACATTATTTTTTTTTAAACTTAAGGAAATTCCCAAGCAAAAGAACTTTGTTACCTCAACTTAAAAAAAGCCCTTAAGAGAATGTGAATTGTCTCAAAGGTCATAAATGTTTAAAAGCCTGGAAATTCCAAGTTAACTTTAACCTGTAAAACATTTGAATGTTCGGATATGTACACATGAGGACACCAAACCAGATGCCTCAACGCTACCCTGTATCACCACTCTGAGAACAGAAACTGTAAGACAACCTTATCCATTTATCACACTTTTGTGTGAACTAATGAACCTGTGCAGTGGAAATGACTTTATTTGAAATTTTAACTGCTGCACAGGCAAATAAGCAGGCTGAATGCAATGTGATATGGTAGCACTTCATGGATTTAAATACAGAGTAACACAGCACAAACCAACTACCCTGAATATCAGGGAAATATTTTGGTCTAAGGATGGACAGCCATGATCTCTATAATGACTCCTTTGATCTCTGCACTATCATTCTGTCCGTCCATTTTATTTTTACTTCTCTTTCTTTTCTTTCTATCTGTAATATGCAAACTACAAAATCCATGCAACTAGATACATCTTTGAACTTATACTATATCAATATGATTGTTGTTGAATATTTAGTAGTAGTTTGAATAAGATTTGTTATATGTTAAACTGCAAATCTGTTTCTCTTTTCTCCTAAGCAGTTTGATACTGATAATTACACACAGGCGTGCGTTTGCATGCGTAAATCTTGGATCTCAATACTTACTTTTTCTACACAAATCTTTAAAATGACACTAAAAGAAAAGATTAGAGGCGGCACATAGACTAGCCCTAATTTGAATCCATTCTGTATCATAAAAAAGGAACACAGTTGGAAAGGAGCATGAGCATGAGCAAAGAGAGATTTACATTCTGTAACTGAGTAGAACAGACCAGAAGGTGATTAAATGTCAATGCAGGGAACCTGAATCATTCTTTTTACAACTGACCCAAAGCCAGAGCTTGCATAGCTTATTTACATACCTCCACTTCTGCTCTTATTTGCACTCACGAAAAACAAGCAGACATGGGGCTGTTGGCAGATTCTTCACCTCTTAAAATTCAGAGCTTAGAAAAGAGAATTTAGAATGTGTAACTCAGGGAAATGTGTTTTTGTTTGTTTTACAAAACAAGACCTGTGAACACTGGAAGTTTGAAAAATAACGTATGGGAATATTTCTATTAGGTTTTGGTTTCATGAACCTGTTTACGCTCGGGCTCCCACCATTGCTAGCGCCCCTGGTGGTTAACCAGTGTTAGCAACAATGGTTCCTAAATGTTTCAAAAATGTCCCTGTTACAGAAAGGGCTAAAGAGATAAGCACTGAAGAGGCAGTAAACCGAAGCTCTACAAAACAGCAATTTACAGAAGCATGAGAAAGGAAGAAGGAAGTAGGACTGAGATCCCTGGCAGCCTGCAGCTTCCACCCACACCCTTGCCAACTGTGGCAAGAATGAAAAAGAAAGTTTCAAGAATTTGGAGTCCAATGGCCAAATTCAGCCTGGGTGTAACTATGAAACCCCAGGACTTGCACCCACGTCCACTGGGGCTGAACTCAACTGTAGATATTTGAAATAGAAATCCTGCAATAGGCTGTGAACCTACAAATCAGGAGGATTTGTTTCAGTGCAGTCCAAGGAGGAAGAAGAAATACTATTCCACAGCAATAGAGGTCTAACCGCACATGTCACATACACACCTTTATGATGGCATCAGAAAGGGCTCAGCAGATCTGGAGGCTTTTTCTGAAGGGTCCTTTATGTTTTCAAACTTTTCTGGTATGTCCAATTGAAAAACTCTGCTGAATAGCCCCAGCAACATTGGGATTCTGACAATTATACTGAATAGTGTTTCTAACTTGGGAAAGAGTTTCTGAGCAGCAACGCAGGGCCATAATGCCTGCATTGAGTGGCTATGGAGCACTGAGCAGTTTGCTCTCCTCCTTCTCTCCCCAGCTAGAAGACCAGGTAGCACAAGTCTCCATGCCCTATTCCTCCACCACACAACAAAGAAAAAAGAACACCTCCCTAATCCTCTCCTTTTGGGAATCTAGCAGAACCCTTCCTTCAGTCTCTGTGAGGAGAAGGAATGTGAAGTCCCATTACCCTTCTGTCAGTGTGGAGATGGAGGACAGGGAAAGGTATCACACACACCCCACCCCACCCCTAGTGCCACTTTCCACTGACTCTGCATGAGAATAGATAGGGAAGAGAAGAGATCTGAGGGAGCATTGGAGGAAAAGGTTACACCTTGCATGGTTTCCATGAGCAGGGAGAAGAAAAAAGGACCTCCTCCCATTATTTAGGAGAAGGAAGAGGAAACAATGTACAGCCCTATGTCACTGTAGGGGAAGGGGAGGAGGAAGAGATGGACCCAGCACTCAGAATTCAAGCAACAAAGTAATCAATAACGCCAAATGTGCACCAAGTCCTAAGAGTTGAATCCGTGCACTTCCCTACAGTTGATTCTTAATTAAGAAATGCTTGTGGCTTTACTTAAGCATGGTTGAGGTGTAAGCAGGGGTCCTAAAAAGGTAAAGACCACAATACGTTTTCCTCTCTTTTTCCTTCTCTAGTGTCTTGGACTCCTCTCTTCTTCCTCCCTCCCCCACCATCCTATTTATTTTACTTTAAATTTCACCACTGGCTTTCACTAAGATAGCTCTCTGCCTGGGAGCTTAGCAAGGTTTTCCTGTTTAAAAAAACAAAACACACCCCACTACACAAGCTTGCTGAGAGACAGCTTTTCCCAAACCCTCACAGCTCTGCATAACATTCAAGAATGCAAACACCTACACTTTACTAGAGATGGAGCTATAATGATCCAAAACATTCACAAGCAATGTGTACAATCAATACTCACTGGGAAAACATGGCCTGTGACTGCCTCTGCTCCCTGATTCATAATGAATGAATTATACACCCACACTTCAAGCACAACAGTGAAAAATATTGTGCTAGATGTATTTTTTTTAAATAAAATATTTAGTTTGGGGATTTTACTCCCCACATGGATTTTCCCCATGCCCGCTGTGTTATCTTCTTAACTCTTTGGCACAAAGAATTGCCAGAGTGCTTTCAAGTGTGCAACTGACTCACTAACACAGAAAGATTTAATTTACTTTTTGAACCACTGTATTATAGTCTAGAGGATAACAGGAATCTGCATCATACTATAATGCCCTTGCTCCTTGAATTTTTATACTGCAGTTGCCCACCACTGAGCCGATAAGATGTAGAAGATGTTCTAATCCATTTTACTCCACAGACATTTGTGAGTTTTTGATCTTTGACATGTGTAGGCTACTAATAAGCTATTATGCCACCCTTCTTGGCCTAAGCAGCGATTCCTTGTCATTTACCTCTCATTCAGAGAAATTGTGAACCTGTTCCTGCTTCAGAGATGAAAGTTGTCCAAAGTTCTGAGCTTAGATTCTTGTTAAGTAATGAGGGAGAGAAAGGATCAACACCCTGCTCCAAGGAGTTTCTACTACAGAAATGTGCAGATTAGGCTTAAAGCCACCCATAGTCAATGCGTATTTCATTTAGACTGTGAAAGACTCAGGTATATAAAGGAAATGGGGCCCCTGAGGCAAAGCCATTCCCAGTGCTGTGTAAAATATGATGCAGAACTGTAATTATATATAACAAAGAAATGTAGTATCTGCAAATAGGAAGTTACATAACTGGGAAACTAGGGACCTGGGTTTATTTGTAGCTTTTTCCATTTATAACTTCAAGAAGTGACATGAGTCCATTGAGTCAGAGAGAGTGTAAGGTAAAACACATCTCATATGCCAGGTTGTCAGTAATTTAAGAAAGCTTGTATAATTCTTCTTCGTCAACCTATTTCTTAATTTACTACAAACTATTCTGTTAGTCTCATATGAAAATGCATTGCAGCAATTTAAAATAATGATACATTGTACTGTATACAGCCTTAATGAACCACATGGGCTCTAATGGTTAGAACAAGGGATTAGGCATTCACATTCCCGAGTTCCATTCCTTGCTCTCTCACTGACTCGCTGGGTAACTAGAGAACCTTTTGTAGTCCTGACCCATGTCATGTGATACAAGCCAAGAAATAAAAGCCAAACTTTTATCAGCACTCCTGTGTGTCACACCTTTATTGCACTGGGCAAGTTATTAGCCTCTACTTCCCTCTGTTTCCCCATATATAAAATGAGGACAATTACATTTACTGACCTATGGGATGCTGAGGGGCTAGATTAATTAACATTGGTGGCATGGTTTGGAGACAGTTGGATGTATGATGCTGTAGAACTTCAAAGAATTCTTATATTAGTAGTAGTACATAAAGATGTCTGATGAATGTGATGAATAATATCTAAAGGAATATGTGCCCAGAACACAAACAAAACACTTTCTGAGACTTGGAAAGGTTGGATTTATATGGTTGACTGGTTACATTGTTGGTTCCAGATGGTATTTCATGGGAGGTGCCAAAATACCATGAGAGAGTCCGTCCTCACATTCTGAGCCAGATTCTCAGCTGGCCCAAAACTACTAAGTACCTGGTCCAGTATTTCAGGCCTCGCTGGAAACAGGAAGGGACAAATATCTCAAGGAAACCTGTTCTCAGGAGATTCCAGCTCCATTTTGCAAAGCCAAGAAATTTGGATGGTTACTAAGCTTTTTGAGGGTTGGCCATGAATAATAATATGAATTTAGCAATGAGAGCTGATTAGGAATATAAAACACTCTAATTAGGTTAATTCAGGCAATTTGCTATGGATTCTTTTTAAACAAAGTCAGCCTCGATCAGTTGGTGACCATTTAAGACAGTGAGAAGGGAGTGATGACCATGATCTCTTTGGAAGTCTCTGGACTAAATTAAAAGTATAGACTCTATTGATTTATTTTGATTCAATCTTTCCCTTTTCAGCTGAGCCTCAACCTTAGCCTCCATTTTTGAAGGTAGAATTTTGTTGGTTCAGACAAGTACTTAGACATCTATCTGTCTTTGCACCCACAGTGAATTACAAGCAAAGCAAGATAGTGCAATTATTTACAGGCACAAGGTATGTTTTTATTTCTCTCTCGCTCTCTCATATACACACAAAACCACTCAACATTGACTATCAGGCCCAATAGTGGCAGGTGGAGAAACGTTATCCAAGTCACTGCTCCTTTTTCTGTGAGTTTTTAAAGTAATGACTAGTAAACCTTTTAAATATTTTGTGTCATTGCGGCTCATATGGAATATTTATTTTAGCCTAGAGCTTATCCTGAACCAAACCTAGAGATCCACACGCCACTGAAAGGCTATGGAATGTCAGATCTAGAACCAGGATGGTCTTTAGATTTTTCCTGTGGGTTTCACAGGGAGATGCACTGCTGAAGTTTGGATTCTGTTGAGTGCAGAGCTACTCCATCTTGTTAAGTAATTGTTAGCAAAAATTGTGTTACTTTGACACTTACTTCTCTATTAATTGGTGAGCCATTCCATCCCACTATTCATTTATAATCTTGTTTAATTTGTGAAGAAAGAACAGAATGAGCAAGGTAATCAGTGGAGAAAATATTATAAAGGTTACTGCATTTAAGATCCCCACAGTATTTCTTGCTGAATGTATTGGGCATTAAATGTCTAATCATAGAATATCAGGGCTGGAAGGGACCTCAGGAGGTCATCTAGTCCAACCCACTGCTCAAAGCAGGACCAATCCAATGGCAGATTTTTACCCCAGTTCCCTAAATGACCCCCTCAAGGATTGAACTCACAAGCCTGGGTGTAGCAGGCCAGTGCTCAAACCACTGAGCTATCCCTCCCCCAATGCCTAATTCTGAATCCAAACAAAAAAACAGCAATCCATTCTGTCCAGATTCACAGTAATAAGAACAGGAAATGATAAACTGTAACCAATTCAGTCATTGGATAAGTACAGTCCACAAATGCCTTTCCAGATACTATTGTATATCAAGCAGTACTGGGAGACTAATGCCCACTCTAAGACAGCACAACAGTAAGGGCTAAAACCATTTTTTTAAATCTACTTTATCTTTCCTCCAGGCTAGAGCAGGGACTTGGGAGGAGGGAGAAGGAGAATGGCAGTGCATACAGAGGCTTGTAGTTTAGCAGTCAACTACATTCCTGTAGCATGCAGAGAAAGAGCAGCTTTTGTTACCTCCTATGGGCCCAATTCTGCAAACCAACTTCTGTGGGAGTTGAGGGCGGGTTCCAAGGGGCTGCACAAACCCTGTGGTGAAATGTGGCCTGGAGCTGGGAAAGGCCCCCAAAGGGAGGCTTCAAGTGCTCAGTGTGTATTGGTACCACTCCTCGCTCTTCCCCCCTCACCCTACTCAGAGAGTGTGAGCAGAGCATCCCTCACTACCTCAGAACAAAGGCCACCAACAGATCCCTGCAGCAACAGCAGGGGGATCCTGAGTCCTCCTTCTTGACACCGTCCTGGCTGGCTGGGAGGAACTGGGGCCCAGGCTGATGGAGTAAGAGAGAGTGCTGGGCCTGCACTGTGTGCTACCTCCCTGGCGGTTGCCCACAGACCCAGGCTCATTGTTCCCTCACTCAGGTAGGTAGCAGCCCTGGCTTCCATGAGCAGGAGAGGTACAGGAAAAAGATCCCCCCCTTTCTGCCCTGCCCCCCACCCCCACCTGGCCTGAAGAGAGAGGGAAAGAAGATCCCTGCCCCTCTGTGGAGGAGACTCCTCACAGCAAAGAGATGCTGAGGGGGAGAGAGTCTGGGGGAGAGCAGTGAGACAGGGTACAGTGTGAGGACGTACCATCGCCATAGCAATGAAGTGGAGAGACAAGATAGGACCTGACCCGCTGGAAGAGAGGGAGATGTGACCTTTGTCAAATGGCTACTCTAGGATTGGAACTGCTTGGCTGTGGCAAATGTAAAGGGACAGCAGTGTCTATCCTTGCTATATCACATACTGCCTGTGCAGGTGCAGGGAGGGCTGTTCGTGTGTGTTGGTGTTGCGCAAAGACAAGACTGGTGCTGAGATATGTATCTGTGACAGACTGGGGCTGGGAGTGTGAGAAGTGGTTTTTAAGTTAGAGTCAGTTCCCACCATTCCCCAAGCATGTTTCAGCAAGCAGGCCTCAAAGTCTCCCAAGTCTGAGCAGAGTCAATTTCCCTCCAAAACTCAACATAATCTCAAATTGTAAGGCTTATTTACACTGTTCATGCTGTAAGCAGTCACATCTAAGTTCAAAGTGTCACACATTTGTGTGTGTGTGAGGGGGGGATATGTGTGGCATATGTGCTTGCACTGGCCCTGGAGCAAAGGAACTTAACGAGGCATTCAGCACCTCGCAGTATCAGGCCAACTGTCTCTTCCCAACCTCCACTCTTGTTTATAGACTTGGACCATTGTGAAGTCCTGAGGAATAGCTTGCCAGCTAGTAGTGCAATGTTGAGAATTCTAGTTCAAGGTTAATCACCAGCCCTAACAACAACAACATTAAAATAAATATTAAAAGGAAAAATATAATTAAACTTTTGATTCCTAGCAAGGAGTGGGAGGAGGGCAGTCTCTTTGCAGGAACAAAATATGAAATACTCATTAACAAACTGGAATGGCTAGTAATTGGAAACATCTTTCATTTGTGAAAATTCCTCAGAGCTGTCAAGTTTCATTGCAAAGAAGGAGAATGTGGCAGATCTTTATCCAGAGGGAAAAACTTGTTGGAGGAAATGTAGTTACCTCGGTAGCTTTGAGATGGGCTGTAAGAGAGAAGCATATTTACAGCTCTTCAAAAAACCCTGGTAGAGAGGTTTATGTCCTGCTGGAATCAGGGATGCACTAATAATGAGCTGGAAGGAGACAAGATTCTTAAGGTGCTCCCCATTTCAAAAACAAAGTCCAGTTCTAGTCAGGATCTGGACTGAAAAATTCCTAGATCTAGGTGTCAGAGCTGGTCAGAAAATTACCTTCAACATGGAATTCTGAAAACCCCTGCCAGCAAGTTGTTCAACCAGCTGTGTTGCTTTCATACTCTGACTTCAGCCTTTCTTAGCAGATATCCTATTATTATTAAGGAGGGTGACAGGTGTCTAAAAATGGACAAGATTGGAAAGGATGACAGAAAATGAGTCTCGGAAGCTGGTAGTACTGATTCACCTCTTATCAGGAGGGCCCTGGCTCCTGGGTTTTTTCAGAAAAAAACATTGACCTACTCTTCAGGGAGACAAGAGTCTACTCACAGGGTATATATAGTACATGGGTACTTTCTCTCTTGGCTGGACTCAGAAAATAAAGATTGTTTTTAGAGAATTGATACCATCCTTGATTTTGGATTTCTGTCTGGCAAGGTAAATAACATGAAGGACGTTGCAGTGAATAAGGCTTTTTCCTCAACTTTATGTATCTTTTATCCTTCTGCAATATGAAGAAAGGAATATATACACATTGCTTCTAAGGGCATCTAATTTGAGCAGACAAATTTGCACAGTCTAGTTTTAATGATGTTCTGGAGAACAATTCAATGACTCTTGACCATTAGCAACTTTGATCTTTCAATTTCTCTTTCATAAGGGCAACCAACTGGTGGTTGAAATATGAGCCATGGTTGTCTGGAATTCCTGTTTTATCTGGTGAGATACGAACTCAGCTTTTTCTTGTTTTTAAGAGAGAGAAAGAGAGAGCGAGCGAGAGAGAGAGAGAGAGAGAGAGTGTATTTTCATCCTTTTATGCTGGAGTCTTATACCATTTAGTTGGTTTGACTAGGCGAGTACATTACTATTTTCTCGCTTCCAATTTTGCCTTAGAAGTTACGTGCACATATTTAACACCTACACTAAATATGTCTTTGTTAGACCTTTCTAGATGTTTATTCAGTTTCAAATATGAGGTTGCAGAGGAGCTTCTTTATAGCAGTAAGACACTAAATGAAATTCTACCTTTTACTCTTCTTTGTAAGTCCTGATCTCAGCAGTACTCCCGTATATGGTGTATATAGTTATGAAATTGTTAATATTCTTTTCTCTTTACTTTACCTTTAAATGTGAAAAGTCTTTGCTGCAGAGGAGTGCAGCAGTGTTATGAGGCAGGTCAGGATGGCTGCTATTATTTTTGTTTGGTTTTCCTTAATCTACAATAAATTGTTCAAAATGGCAAGTACCTCTTGCAAATTTTACACAGGAAACTACAGTCTCTATCAACCATCATAAAGAATATTATTCCACCTTTCCTATGTTTGTGATCTTTCCAGAGATACTAAAGTTACTGGCACTACGAGTGTACATAATGCCACACTGGACATGACAGGCAATGACTGGGTTTTTACTTCTCCAAAAGTCAAGTGCTGATATGCTATCATCACAGGGCACTTCATGCTCCATGTACAAGTCAAAATCATGCTTGAACTCCTCTGCCTTGCAAGGGAAAATACACACAATAGTTTCATAATCACTAAAACTGTGTGACATCTGAGCCTTGACAAATAAATCAAACATTTTACAGTTGGCAGAAAGAGATCCTGATGCATAGAGTCTGTCGGGTTCATTGTGGGATATGGTTGCCTTCAGTTTGCTTTGAAATTCTGATGCAAAAATAATGCACTGCAGTTTAAAGGAATTGCCTTTTGGAGTCCATTGAGTTGAGATCCACTTCTATTAAGGCATTATGTACATCATCAGCAACTTGTAAATTGCAGTTAAGCAGTGTATCAATGCCCTGTATTGGGGTGTGTTTCCATTTGCAAATGAACCTGATGGAGTTTCCCCAAAAATACAAAGATAACTTGCAATACAGTTTTCGCCGGTTTCCATCATACTAGATTATCCAGCATAGTTTCATTGCCTTCTTTGAGGTGACTGCATCTTCTTCTTTAAAGTCAGTCACATTGTCCCCATATGCATGAATGAATTTTGCTGCCTCAAACCAGGAATACCAGCGTGATGGCAGAACATGAGGTGGCACATGCAAACTCACTGGCTCACACTTTTACTTTCACAGACATTATAAATTGCTCAGCTTTGCCTGTTGGCATATATAAATATCACTAGAATATGTACCACAAAGGTGTTGACATCATAGAACGCATCAGTTTTGATTGCATGCCCAATGGCTACATGCAAAAGATAAGCAATATATGGAATGTGCAGTAGATGTGGATACTTTTCTGCAAAGTTCTTTACTAAGCATTACTGTATATTGCAGAGTCATTTCTTGATTGACACAAAGTTTTCCCAAGTTTGGCCAAACTCTCACAACACTCCTTGAATCCAAACTGAAGTGACCCCCTCATTGCACTGCAGAACAGAGAATTTGATTTGTTGATTTAGTTTTGTCACTGTAGAACACTGCAAGGATGTTAATTGCTGGCTTTTCAGAAAGCTCTATGGTAAGTGAATAAGCAGGGCTCAGTGACAGCGAGGCTGCAGTGGGCTCATTGTGCAACTGAGGGGGCCCAAAATACTGGATTCCCACAGGCGCTAGGTGTGAGGGAGGTTGCACTCTTGGCCTGCAGAGCAGAGACTCCTGCCCAGAGCACGCCTCACCCCCTCACTTCTACATAGTGAACGGGGTCAGCAGCAGGGCAGCTGGGGTCTCCTTGCGTGGCTACAGGGTCAATGACAGCAAGGCTGCATGGGTCTCCCTGACCAGCCAAGGGCCCAGGATACTGGATCCTTTTAGGCAGTAGGTGCAGGGGAAACTGTACTCACTGATTACTGTCCATGGATTCTTCTAAATGTTGATTTCTGTGTATCAAGTGAAATTGACACTTACTGCTGGCTAATGATTTAAATCAAATCCTTCTTCAAGCCTAATTATGGACATTCCTCAGAGAGACCATTGGGGTTCTATTTGTCAGTATTTTCCTCTCACACATATGTTTTACTGTCTGCTTGCACCTTGACTACTTGTGGTTTTCATAGATTATTTTTTTGTTTTGTAGGCAGCATTTCAGGGTCTCCCAGAGCTCAGTCTTTGGTCTTTCACAGCTGTGATTTAAATATTGCCTTTGGCTGATCTAATTTATCAGCATAATATTAACTTTCATAAGTCTGATGTTGATTAATCTTGAGTTTTCTCAATGCTGATTCTAGTATTTTATAAGGACTGAAAGTTTTAGGAATTTAAACTTTGTTCAATTGAAGATCCCCAAATGCAGACGCTAGTCTAGTGGTTTTGCTTAAGGCAATTTGCAGATTGAATCAAATCAGTCCACTGTTTTCTTCATTTCAGGAATTCTGCATACATAGGCCAAGCACTCTGCCGTAATGCTTATCTTTATCTTGGTTTTGTCTAGAATGCCTTTTCAGTCATCTAGACATGACTGTTTCTAGATTAGTTGATCCACACAGGTGGTTTGTAACCCAAGTCAGAATGCCAGGGATGAGGATATTTACTCCTGTTTCAATCTAATCATAGTGGCTGCTGGTCTTGGGTAAAAATACCCAAAGGGTTTCTTTTATTCCTTTGCAGGAGTAGGCACCGCCATCTCTTTCCTCCATCAGAGCAGCAAAGTCCTTTTGGTCTACCCTGGTTCTTAAGAATAGTGGGTGAAATTTTCAGCCAAATTTACCAAGCTCTACTCAGTAAAAATGGGAATGGGAGAGAATAAATGGTTTTATATCACCATTTACCCAGCCACGCACCCCCATCCCCCCCCCCCACACACACACACATACACTGATTATGGGGCTGGCCAAAGCAAGGGTGGCCCTAGCACATATTAGAGCAGCCTCAGTGCTGCTCTAACTCACAGAGACAGGTAACGACTCTCAATGGACACTCTACCAGCCAGAGGCTTCTGGAATAGGGTTGCCAACCCTCCAGGGTTGTCCTGGAGTCTCCAGAAATTAAAAATTAACCCTTAATAAAAGATTATGTCCTGTGCTGAAACCTGCAGGAATATGTCCAACCAAAATTGGCAACCCTATTCTGGAACAAAATCACATTGACATGCTTCTTGAAAGATTCCTGATTCAGAAAAGCACTTGTGCATATGCTTAAAGGTCAGCTTGTGTTTAAGCACTTTCCTCAATAGGGATTTGGGCTGGTCCACACTAGGGGCAGGGATCGAACTAAGATACATGACTTCAGCTATGAGAATAGCGTAGCTGAAGTCAAAGTATCTTAGTTTGAATTTGGCGCGCTTACCTCGCGTCCTAGCAGCGCGGGATCGACGGCCGCGGCTCCCCCGTCGACTCCACGAACTCCGCTCGCCCTACTGGAGTGACGGAGTTCGAAGTAGCGCGTTCGGGGATCGATGTATCGCGTCCAGACGAGACGCGATACATCGATCCCCGCTAGATCGATGTCTACCCGCCGATCCGGGCGGGTAGTCTGGACGGGGCCTTAGGGATGTGTTTAGGTTCTTTCCTGAATTGGGGCCTTAATAGGAGATCAGGATCTAGCCCAGTATGCTAATGGTCTCCATATTTTTTCCCTATTAACACTACTTCCTCTTTGTCCTCACTCAGGTTTTTAGTTAATATTCTTTTGTTTTAATAAATTGATTTAGTTCAGGCTGGGCCTTAGCAGGTTTGTATTACTTTAAAGGTAGAGCTCTCAATAACCTAACCATAGAGCTAACACTGAGAACTCTGTGTAACAACAGATGTGTTCTTCACAACACGTTCACAGCCATAATAAATATTTATATAAAACTTTGGCTAGTATATTTTTTCTTTGCACATTGCATGGCATTTTCACCATGTGGTCTTTAATTTTGCAAGATGTTTGAATTTTGTAATTTTTATCAAGCAATTATTCAGTGCAGCCACTTTTGCTACTGGAAAGCAGCTTTTCATGATGATGGAAATGGAAGTGGGTCACTTGCTAAAATGAAAAGCAAGTTTATTCCTGCAAAAACTGCCATTTCACAAAAATGAAAATGCAAGAATTTCCAGAGGAAACCACTAAATATGCTTTTCATTAATCCAGGGAAAAATCAATTTGTGCTGGCATCATAAACAATAAGAGTACATTTTCACATAGCTCCATTAGTAAATACTGTTGTATTAGATGTATATGATAAACACCCTGGAATGCTGTAAGTAGAACATTTAGGAATGCAAATATAAATGGTAGGTGAAAAGTACTTTCTACTGGCTATAATAAATATAGCTCTTCAAGGAGAAAAGCAGTTGGAATATAAAGACGTATGCCTGATTCCGATGAAAAGTCTGCTTTGCTTCGTGCAACGTAGAAAATTATTCAAGGACAGTTCACCTTCTAAATACAATTATACCAAGGTTTCTTAATGCCCCTGAAATTAAAAAATTACTTGTTTGGCACACAGTGAAATTACAGTTTTAGCCACTTCAATATATGCTACAACTCTGTTTAGAGCATGAGCCCTTTTGTAAACACCAGGCTAACTACACAATACACTTTTTTCTACTATGCTACTCTAGTATTTTTTATAATACCATTTACTGTAGCCTCATTTTCTCAGGTGGCTCCTTTTGGGGTAGCATTATACACAATCAGTCAGCTTTATGTGCTTCAGAATTGCCTCTGATGCTTTTCTTTCATACTAAAAAGCCTCTGTAGTACATTATACCACTTTAAAAATGAAGTCTTTTATGTACATATGTAAATTGGTTTCATTTATTTATGCCAGTGGCCTGTATGCTCTAATTGTGTAACTGGTGAGTAAACAACTTTTTTCTGCCTAAATTATTTCTTTAACAAGTTATATTTATATGTTTCATGCCACTCACTCTAAAAAAGCCATTTATTCATTAGTTTTTAACATTGTGTGGTTCCTCTGCCAAAGCAGTAACACAGTTTTGGCAGCTTTGCAGCAGGTCAGTTTCTTGTTGGAGAAGAAGTTAATGACAGAGACACAGGGTTTCCTAGTCTCATTTATTTATTTATGGTATTTACGCAAGTCCTGTTTATCTTGAACAGAGATATCCAAAACAGCAGCATGGCTTCACAGCTCCCAGCTGCAGAAACCCCAGCCAAGAAGCTAGTGCAGAGGTCCCCAAACTGAGGGGAACTTTCGGGGGGCGAGGTGGGGCCTGGGCCAGCCCCCACTGGGCGGGGGCGGAGAGGGAGCACCACCCAGTTCCGCTCCACTCACAGTTCTGATCTGGCCCTGGCCCCAGCGTCACTCCCAGCCTCAGCCCTGACTGCGGCCCGGCAGTGGCTCAGCACCCGGTCCTGGCCATGCCTCCAGCTTGGGCCCCTGCCCACAGTTCTGTTCCGGGCCCTGGCCCGGCTCCCAGCCCCCTTATCCCTGTCTGCTCCCTCCCCCAGCCCGGGATCCGCGGCCCTGCTTCCAGCCAGATATGGGGTGGGGGGGTGTTGGCGGGTGAACAGAAGTAAGCGGGGGGAGGGGCGCGACCCTGAAAAGTTTGGGGACCACTGAGCTAGTGTGTACAGCCTGGTACTCGAAGAACAGAACTCTCTGACTTTTGGTCTTTGACTCCTTTCAGCACACTCTTTGTTCCTGTGTCCTGCCTGTCATCTGTAACCACAGCTGCCAAAGCCCTCAGCCTTACACCACATGGTATAACCACTTGGAGACTAGTGGTCTCTTCCCTGATCATAGGCTAGTTAGTTCAGTGATACTCAGACTGAGGCTCCCGAGATGCAAGTGGCTCTTTAACATGTCTCCTGCGGCTCTTTGCAGCATATGATAGTAAAACACTGTGTAATTTAATTATTACCCAATCAGGATGCTTTTACTATGCTATTAACCAATTGTAGTTGATAAAATAATAATACTTGGTCAGTCATTTTGCTGTGAGAATAATATATATATGTATAAACTAAATCTTTCCCCTGTCATACTGTTTAAATATGAATATATAGTAGTATAGTAAATGAACCAATAAATTCACACTACTGTGGCTCTTTTGGGTAATGTTGATCACTAATTTGGCTCCTGAACCACTGAGGTCTGAGAATCACTGAGCTAGTTCATCTCGGCCCTGGGATTTAACCCTCCTTTTGTCCAGCTGTTTTGCAACATGAAGGAACTCTTCACACTTTCAACTATAACCAATGTCCACTGGAGCTGAGTTCTCTGAGCCTCTCCATTCACACAAGAGAGTACTTAACACAACTCCATTTAACAACCATCAGGGTGTGGCTGCTGCTACCAGCCCATGTGGGGTCCTTTGAGCAAGCCTCTCTATTTTAGCCCTTTCGGTGGAAAGTTTTATATCAAGCACTCATGAATAAGACATAAAACACTTACCCCGGTAGCCAATAATTTCTCTGATATGGTCAAAAAAGCAATTTCCTTCCATGAGAATGTGGCTCAGAAAAACAATGACAGAGAAAAATAGGAAACACAACCATGATATGAGCTTAACCTCAGAAACTGTCTGGAGAAGGCTGGCTCCGCAGAGACAAGTTAATGGAAAAACAAATCCCCTGGACTGAACAAACTGTTATATTGCTTATTAGTTCTCTGACACTTAAACTGTGGTCCTGACCCTGCTCCCTGTGAAGTCACTGGCAAAACTCTCAATGACTTCCTTAAGAGCAGGATCAAGTCCATTAATATCTGCCACATTGTATATTTTTCACATATGCCAGAGAAATCTCCTTACTATTCATGAAGGACATTATACATTACCAGCTAGCACTGTTACCTTTATTAAAGCATCCGTCACTACAGTCACTCAATATTTTTTTTCAAAAAGCAAGTCTATAAAATGCTCACTTCATTAAAAAAAGAACAGAAATAAACAGGCTTGTCCATTTGTGAAGCCAACTAACAACCATGACAACACGCCAATTAGGCAGTAACAGATGCTAAGAAAAGAATGGGTGAAAAATGCTTGTGTAACCCCTGCTTGCTCAGAGTGGCACTTTGTCCCCCTCTAGTGATGGCTAGACCAGCTAGAGATTGATGAGCCTACTACAGCCTGGGCTAAGAGACATATATCTTTTAGCTCATGCAACAGAAGCTCGCTCCAGAGGTCCCAGGTTTGATCCCCGCTGCCAACACCCCTGTGAGGGTTGGTGTTATGCTTGCAAGGATTTTAAACACTTCAATGAAAGCTCTTCTAAAGATGTTTGTTAATTTTGTTTTTATTTCCATCCTTCTCCTACTAAACCCCATTATTAGATCTCTGACCTGCAATAAAAGGAACATGACATGAGCTGTATGCTCACCATTTCCCATTAATTATGTGCTATCTGTAATTAACAGTTGATAAAGCATGGTTTGATTCAGAAAAGCATCCAGAAATATCCTATCTGGAGATTCCTGCTCTAGAATCTCAAGCTTTCCATTATTCTTCAGGTTCCATTTAGATCAGAAATAGGCTACTCTCTCAGTGTATAAGAATGTCATCCTCTCCAGAATGAGAAAGGGAAAAGTAGAGAAAAATATGGCAGAAGTTGAGAGCAGCCAGCAGAGGGAGATGCAATAAACAGTTTCCAGTTCCAAGATGACCACTGTATGGCTGCAGTTTCCCATCTGCCAAATTTAGAGGGCTGGCCCACAGAAAGGAATGTTGGTAAAAAGTTCCTATAAGAGGGCAACTTTTCATCTGGGAAGATCAATATGGAGATAGTCACAAAGGTACTTCTGGGTTAAAACAGCTTGTATGCTTTATATATTACCACTCTGTCTGATAACACTTCCACTTCAGATCTTAGGCAAAAAGGGAGCATGGAGAAGGGTATGAAAATGAAGGAAAGTTAAACACTAATTTTCTGAGGCTTTAAAGCTTTGGTTTAAGTTGTAGGCAACTATTTAGGCTAGGCCATTTTTCCTGAACCAACTGAACCAGCACTGTCATCCCATAACTGCTGGGTTTGAAATGAATTATTATTAGTGATAGAAGTCATAGTATTGTAGTAGTGCAAAAGCTCCTGTTAGGATCAGGTTCATTGTGCTAGGTACTGTGCAAACACATATGAAGATGCAGTCTCTGTCCCTGAAATGATTACAACAAACTATTCCTCTTTGTAGGAAAAAAGAATTGTGCGATTCAGGTACACAGATCTTTTGTAAAAGCAGCAAAGAATCCTGTGGCACCTTATAGACTAACAGAGGTTTTGCAGCATGAGCTTTCGTGGGTGAATACCCACTTCTTCGGATGCAAGATCTTTTGGTGTTTTGATTAACATTTTAATTCACTGTGACTTACACATTATTTTCATAATTAGAAATATTTATTGAGTATGTTTCTGTTTAGTATAATCAGTATAATAACACTAATAATTAGTATAGTATTATAGCTAAGGCAAAATAACACGTGGTTCAGGAAAGTTGGAGCTATACTTAGCTGCTTCTCAAAGATTCATTCTCTATGAAATTGAGAAGTAGTGTGGTCCAGTGAATAGGATACCAACAGGGAGCTGGAGGACCTGGGTACTATACTTGTCTCTGCCACTGAACTATTTATATGGAGTTGGGCAAATCGCTTAACTTTTCTGTGCCTCCATTTCCCCATCTGAAAATGGGCATAATGATATTTACCCTGTTTTCTAAAGTGCTTTGGGGTCTTCTGCTGAAAGCAACTATAAAGTGCTGAATATTCATTATTATTGCAGATGTGCTTTATAGATTTCAGCTTGCGCCCACTGTTAAGTTATAGCGCCAAGAGTCAATACAAGTAAGTCATTTCTGGTACACCCTCTCTCCTCTTTTATCAGTGTTTCAGAAGAGAAAGGTAGAAAAACTGGCCCAGTAAAGAACAGCATGAAATATAATAATTTTTCACAGAGTATTAAAACTCTGCATTGAGGCACTGTGGCATATTGGAGCACCTCACAAATGCTCCAGTCTTGTGAGTTACTGAGCAGCCTCCAGCTCATTGATAACAATGAGGTTGAGGATGTTCCGTACTGCACAAAAGCTGCACCTTGTAGCATCAGGTCTATACATCCTTCCTCTGAACTAATCACTTTGCCAGAGCAAACCTGTGTTCTACTAAAAATGTAATGAGACATTATGACAAACTATAACCTAAAACTTCAGGAAGCTCATAATTAATGAACATCCAGGCAACATTGAATATTTTGAAGATACTGTGATCCAATTTTAAACAATCGTGATATGTAAAAATATGGTAATGGTATACCAATGGATATATATTTTCACAGATATATTGCCAAATGAATTGTTCATGTGGTATCATGACATTTTAAATTAATAATGAAAACTTGGTCATACCTCTCCATTCCCCTCCTGTGTGCAGAAATCCCTCTCTCTGTTCTTCATCTCGTCTTCCTTTACCTAGGCCCTCTGTTCCCCCAGTTTTAAGGTGTGTCTTCACTGCAGAGTTAACTTGAGTTAACCTAGCCTGGCTATGACCATGTGATATCATTGCATTTTAAGACCAGTAGAAAGAATGGAAGCATGCCAACACTCTCCACTGATAAATCAAAGAAGAATACAACCTGAAGCACTAAACATAGTTTGTAGATGAATATACTGTAAAAGCAGCAATGAAGACGTAAGAAGATGGCTTTGTATTTAGTTTTGATTGTTTCTGACAATGTGGGAAAACCAGTCATCAGCACAAGATAAAGAGAGATTCTTATCCTCTGTGCTGAGATCACCGGATGTATTAAAGGGGCTGTAATTTTCTCAGCAAATATTAAATACAGTGAATAAACACACAATGTAAGAACAAAATCCTATATTAGATATTCACAGTCACTGGATGAATTCATAGTATTTTTTAAAGTCCCACTTGTTTAGAATTTCTTTGGCCTAGGTGTTTATACTGGATAGATTTCAAGTCAAGCTTTTAAATGTTGTGGTTAATGTTTTCTTTTGTTAAGTACTGCAAAACATTCCTTGGAAAGTTGAAAATGTTACAGCTATATACTGGTATTAAATATAATATACTGTGTATATATCATGAATCGTGATCCAAACCCCCTGAATGTATATGATTGATCTTTAAAAAGAGGTTCTGGCATTTTCTGACCAAATCCTCATCTGGTGTAAATCACTGTAGCTCCATGGCAGTCAACAGAGCTATGCCAATTTACACCAGCTGACTCTCTGGTCTTCTGTTTAATTTTTAATTTAACTACTTTTAATGAGTAAAAAATGAGGAATACATAGATGAGGGTAGAGCACTGGTAACAAATTTTACATAACATAAATGGTTAATAACTATACAGAGATTTTAACATTATACATTATTGGCAGGTTTTGAAAAATTTGCCTGGCGCCTACTCACATAAGGACTAAGCCAAATAGACCAGGCAAAATACACCTACGCTAGCCTTCCATACACAATGCCAAACTTATTCATGTTACATTGCCAGATTGTCTCTCCTGCAAAATACACATTTTTTTCCCCAAATCAATCCTGCATTCCCAAATTAATGCTGCTGCCACATTATTAACTCAATTAAAGCTCATTCTCTCCTCCCCACTCTTGATAAATCAATAATGAAAACTTGGTCATACCTCTCCATTCCCCTCCTGTGTGGAGAAATCCCTCTCTCTGTTCTTCATCTTGTCGTCCTTTACCTAGGCCCTCTGTTCCCCCAGTTTTAAGGTGTGTCTTCACTGCAGAGTTAACTTGAGTTAACCTAGCCTGGCTATGACCAGCCATACTGCAAAGCACTACCTGAGTTACTGTGTTCTCACTGGTGCTGCACTCCTGTGTGTATGTCACTAGGCCTTCTGGGGCTGCTCTGATTCTTTCCCAGTGAACCATGGGAGAACTTGTCTGTCCTTCTGGGCACCTTGGGTGAGGGATATGGGCAGCCATTAGAGGACTATCAGCAATTGAGTAGGTTCTTGAGTGTCCTTGCTGTAAAGGGGATGGGTTACCAGCCTGAGCTCTAACCCATCCCCACTCCCAAACAGGGCCAGTTGCCAGGTTAAAGCACCACCAAACTCAGATGAGATGATTTTGTGTGCAGACAGGATGGGGTTAAAGGCAACACCCAAGTAAGAGTGTGAGTTAACCCTGCAGTGATGACATAGACAGGCCTAGATTAAGCAATGTGCAGACTGTGCACTTGCAAAAGGCCCCCGATTTCAGAGGGGACCCTGACAGCTGGAGATGGGGGGAAATGAATGGTGTCACACCAGGTTGAAATGCCATTCACTCAAGTTTGGCCTGGCTGTCCCTCCATCATGATGGACGGGCGGTTGCACCAAACCTGAGCAGTGCAGGGCTGTGTGAGTATGGAGTGAACAGAGCCAGGCAGCTGGGATTGGGAGAAGCCACCCTAGCCTGGGATGGGAGCAGAACGTTAAGCTGTGGGTGTGGGGCACACCAATGAGTGGCTAGAAAGGTCCTGGGGGTAGTGGGTGAGGCATGAGTTGTTGGTGGGCTATGGGGAAAGTGAGGAGTGTTGGGGGGCAGTGGGATGAGTTGCGGGGGCTGTGGGGGAAGTTGAGAGCAGTGGGTTTGGGGAATCAGATGGTGGGGTGTGGGGGAGGATTTAGGGGGCTGTGGCTGGTGGGTTGAGGGATTGGGGACTGTGGTGAGCAGCATGTATGGCACGTTGCTGGGATCGGTGGGATGGCTGCCAGGATAAGTGCGGGCTGGTGCAGAGTTGTTGTGGTATATGTGGGGCGGGAGGGGCTTTCAGGGTCCTATGTGTGAGGTGGAGTATGTCTGGGGAAAGGGTGCTTTGCTGTCTCATTTACAGAAGGTGAGGAGGGACCCAATTTCCATAGTGCACAGGGCCCCAGAATTCTTTAATCCGGGCCTGAATATACCCTTAAAGTAGCAGGGGCTCTGCTTTCCCTTCCTGTGAAAACATAGTGGCTCAAACTGCCCTGACCCTGCCTTGCCCTCTATCTGCACCTGGACCTGCTCCCCTCCCAGCCTCAGAAAGATCTACTAATTCAGGTGCCACTCTGTTCCATCTTTACCCTGTGAAAAGGAACCAGCAGTTTGGAACCCATTCTGCTGCCTTCCTCATTCCCTCCTATCCTGTTAAAGGAGCACAATGGTTACTCTACTCCTTTCCTCCCCTTCAGAGAAAAGACCCAAGTCAGCCCAGGCACCCAAGGGAAAATGTCTACTCTCCCTGAGGTGGTTCAAGTCCTCATGTCAGTTCACAGGCAATTAAATGTTAACATTTTCCAACATTAAACACTAACACTATAAATGTGTTTATAAGAATCCTCACAACATTACAAAATGATGAAAATGAAGAAAAACCAAAGCTAAATGCATTAAAAACAAACCGCGGAGGGGGGTAGTAAAATCCAAGACAGGGGAATGTTAAATACAAGGAAAAATAACATCATTTTAGGTAATTATATGGCCCCCTATCAACATGGTATCTGAGTGGCGCCCAATCTTTAATGTATTTATCCTCACAATACCCCTGTGTGGTAGAGAAATGCTATTATCCTCATTTCACAGATGGGACACTGTGGTACAAAAAGGCTAAGTGACTTGCCTAAGATCACCCAGGAAGTCAGACTACGGCAGAACAGCAAACTGAATCTGGAACTCCCAAGTCCTAGGCTACTGGCCCAGCCACTTCACCATCCTTCCTCTCTCTGACTAGTCTTCATGTGTCAGGTATCCATCCATGTTAGACAGTGTTATCAACAATGTAAAATCGTGGCCCCCATAACAATTCCACCCAAAACATTCACTTTCATTTTATAAGAATACTACAGAAATAATGGCAGAGGCTGAAGTCAATGGAGTGGCTGTTGCTGACTGTCTCAGAATCAAGACCAAAACTACGCAAGCAGGAGCCAAGATTCATGTTCACAACCACTTGATACATAGCAACACTTGCATGTGGCCAGACAGGCATCTAAATGGCCATGTGTGCATGCAAATCTCTGACTTGCACATGGCCACCGGATAATTTGCAAGAGTACATTTGCCTCATTTTAAAAATTGAGCCCAAACTGTTGAGAACAGACTTGTTGCCATTTTCTGATCATCTGCTCGTTTTTTCATTCTCTTGATGTCTCACACCCCATGGAATCAGGGAATGGAATGTGGGAGTTTGTTCCTCTTCTATTATTCAGCAAGGGAACCTCCAGCATCTGACCAATATACGTGAAATTTACCTTAGCAGTTTTCAGTGATTTAACTGCCATTTCCAAGAGACCCAGAAACACCTCTAAGGAGCCAAGTGGTAATTTAGAGCCAATAATTTTAAATTATAAAAGTTTGATCCAAAATCCAGGCATGTTTGGCACTCTCATCATATATGGATAAAGGTACTCCTTTCCCCTGCAATGCTCTGCAGCATATATATGTGCACTGATATTTGTAGGGTATGAAGGAGTGAAATATTTTAAAGTTTCATTAGATCTCTGATATATGCTGATTCTTCCAACACTCAATCTCTTCTTAACTTTTCTTCTTCATTACTATTGTGGTGACTAGAGGATGCAACCCCATTGTGCTAGTCACTGTACAAATACACAGTGAGAGATAGTCTGTGCTCTATGCTTATAATCTAAATAGATGAGACAGCCAAGGGGCACAAGTATTATCCCCATTTTACAGATGGGGAACTGAAGCACAGAAAGATAAAGTCACTTGCACAAGGTTACATAGGATCAGGAACTTAATTCAGATCTCCTGAGTCCCAGTCCAGTGCCTTAACCATAAAACCATCCCTCCTTCTTCCTTATTTCATTTGGTTGGAAGCAGTAGTACCCCTCCTTGGCAAGGGATGATCCCACTCTTAACCTACTGACTTGGGTACGTTTGCACAGTAATTTAAATGTAAATGAAAACAGAAACTATGCATATTAAAAGACTGCAGTAGGCTTAAGCTGTTTTTTTTAACCAAATTAATGATCTTTAGAGATTAAAGAGTTTTCTTATACAAAAGTGTGATTTGACTCTGGGAAGTCACTCTGTTATAATGTTGTTTTGGGGAACCATGTTTATTGTTCCTCAGTGGCTCCAGAACAAAGATACTCAAGCTTACAAATTAAGAGGCTCTTTCTAGCTGGCATCCTTGCAGACCACTAGACATAGAGGCAAAGGGGGGAAATGAACCTTCCACAAAGGAGTGCTGGAGAGAAACAACCCCTCCAAGTGCTAGCATCAATGATTAGACTAGGAAGTCAAGGAGAGTGGCAGCCAAACTAGCCACCAGGGGCTATGATTTAGGCAAAGGTGCTCTAGTTTCCTTGCAATGTGGCAGCCACTGAAGTATCATAAGGAGAGGAGCTGTAAGCTTCATCTACCAAGGAATCCCCTGTGTACTTCTTGTCATTAGGATATACCAGTCTAAGGAAAACCTGGAGAAAGCATACTTAGCTCATAGTAATTTGAGTTCTTCAAGATGTGTTGTTCCCATGTGTAGTGCACTTCAGGTTGCATATGCGCCCAGGACCAGGGATTTTTCCCTAGCAGTGTCAGTCTGATCTGTGCATAAGCCACTGCTCTTCTCGTGTACTGGACTGAGGAGATAAAAAGGACTGCAAGACCACCATACCACCATCTTAGGTCCTTCTCTACTGCCAGTTCCCAGTAGGATAAACCAGCTAGCGGGAAAGGCTGGCAGGTAGTGCATTACACATAGTTACAACACCTTGTGAAGAATTCAAGTAATCCATCCTTCATTGAGTGACTGTCCTTATGTGTAGGGTACTTCAGGTCAGGGCCGGCGCTGCTATTTTGGGGGCGCCTGCGCCCCCGCCGCCCGTAGAAATTTGGGGGCGGGACCTTCCGCCGCCGCTGTTGGGGGTGGGATTTCGGGGGCGGGACCTTCCGCCGCCTAGGGCGCCGGCAAAGCTGGCGCCGCTACTGCTTCAGGTGATTCGCAAGCAGTGTCTCTTTAAAGGAGTGTCCTGGATTCCTATGACACAACAGATTGCAGAATTGCTCTGTCGAGAAAAAGCATCAGAAGCAGCTCAAGGAGAAACTTTACCTCCTGCAGAAGAACGTTCTTGTGAGGACGAGGACAGGGCTGTGGGTGTTAGGGAGAAAGAGAGAACTGGATAATATGCACTGAGAAGAAAACCTCTAGAACCCATCTGACCATCGTGATTTCTGTCCAGGGAGATAGGTTGTGGGAAAGTCAGTCTCCAAAGGGAGGGGAAACCAGAAGGGACAGTTGGTGCATGGCTGGCTCTCAGGGGTCCTGTCAAAACATCAGTTTTAAAGGTGGTGGTGGCGGATGGGAAGCAAAAAAAATGGTTGAACTTGGGCACCCTTTCTATGCATCCTTTGATGCTTCTGTGGTGATTTGTAGTGCCACTGGTGGATGGTGCTGGTTGTCTGAATTGGGGCTTACTGGGTTTTCTGTTGGTTGCAGGTGTGTAAATACCCAGCAATCAAAGTGTGGCTTAAGAGTCTTTCAACAAGTGAAGAGACTCATCCATCTTTGCACTGAACAGAGCATCACACTCTAATGGAAAGTCTGACACCATGATTTGAATCTCCTTTGGGATTCCTGAGGAGGAGAGCCATAATAAGAGTCTCATCACCACAGCAGTCACCATGGACCTTGCCGCTGGGTCTGCCACGTCTAAGGGTACGTCTTCACTACCAACCGGATCGGCGGGTAGTAATCCATCTATTGGGGATCGATTTATCGCGTCTCATCTAGACGCAATAAATCGATCCCCGAACGCACTCCCCGTTGACTCCAGAACTCCACCAGAGCGAGAGGTGGAAGCGGAGTCGACGGGGAGCCGCGGCCGTCGATCCCGTGCCGTGAGGACCCGAGGTAAATCGATCTAAGATACGTCGACTTCAGCTACGCTATTCTCGTAGCTGAAGTTGCATATCTTAGATCGATCCCCCCCTAGTGTAGACCAGCCCTAAGGCAGTCTGAAGTGCTGATCTCATTATCAGCTTTCCTTTGTCAATCGGGGCCTGGAACTGATATCTCATGTCCTGAGGCACCTTATCGGCAAAGCTTGTCAACTTACTGTACCTAGTAAAATCATACTTGGCCATCAGAGATGGGCAGCTTGAGACTCAAAACTGAGAGAATCTGAGGAATACACCTTTCTTCCAAGGAAGTTAAAGGTCTTTGCTTCTTTGTCATGTGGTGTACATCTGGCTTGTCTCTGTCTGCTTGGTGGCCACTGACACTACTAATGAGTTGGGAGATGGGTGAGAGAATAAACATTCTGACTCTTTCGCAGGTATGAAACACCTCTTTTCAGCCTGCTTGGATACTGGTGAAATCATGGTGGGTGTCTGCCAAAGAACACTGGCAGAGTCGAGGATGTCCTCATCAATAGGAAATCGCTTGAACCCAAGTGTAGTGAGGCCAAGTGGCCTCCCTCTGAGCAGGAGAGCGAGGGACCATTACACTCCCCTTGGAGGGCGGAGCCTAGATCGCCCCGTCCACCTCACCAGAAGTACCCGGGCGTGGCCGGAAGTATAAAAGGCCGGCCCTGCAGCACAGTTGGGGGAGAGCCTGCGGAGGGGAATGACTCTCTGCCGGTTCGGCTGTGTCCCAGAGCGGTGTCCAATCCACAGATGCCGATGAGGACTGGCCCGGAGTGCCTGCTGCCGTCTACCCCTGGAAGCTAGAGGTACCGAACTCCGGGGTGGCAGGAAGTGGACAAGGGGCAGCCCTGGCGCAGCTGGCTGCGGAGCCAGGTATGGCCCCGTTGGCGTGTTGCGGCTGGATCCCCGCCAACGCTGGGGCAGCCGATTCTGCCCCTGCCAGGGCCCTGGGCTGGGACGCAGTGGAGTAGGGTGGGCCCATGTCCCCCTGTCACCCCACCCCAGGGTGGCTGACCCCATATACTGTGCAAGGAGGCTCTAGCTCTGAAGAGGAGCTTCCCGTACCAGTCACCTGTAGACTGTTTTGTTTGCTGGCTGCCTGAGCTCGACCCAGGCTAAAGCCAGCCCTGAAAGACTGTTTTGCTTGCTGGCACCCTGAGCCTACTCAAGCCCAGGCTCTAGCTCACATGTGGACTGTTCTGTTTGCTGGCTGCCTGAGCCCTGCCCAGGTCAAAGCCAGCCATGAGACTGTTGCTTGCGGGTAGTCTGAGCCTCTCCAAGCCCAGGACCTAGTCCCCCTGAAAGACTGTTTGTTTGCTGGCTGCCTGAGCCCCACCCAGGCCACATCCAGCCCGGATAGACTCGGTTTAAGGGCTGACTGCTTGAGCCACCCAAACCCAGGCTAAAACCTGACAGGGACTATTAACTGCCCAGCCCTATTGGGGCTCTTGCCTGTCTTGCAGACTCTGGGCCTAGCCAGGCAGGACCCACCTGAGTGGCCTCCCTCTGAGCGGGAGAATGAGGGACAATTACACTTGGTGGAGAATGCAGGCACCGTCCCCTCCACTGAGATAAGGGGACGAGTCGATCGCAAAGCTTGATAGAACCCCTCCACCGGGATACAGAGGATGGAGGTTGAAAGGTTAATCAAGTGGCTAGCCGAGAGTCAGCAGCAGCAGCAACAACAGCTGCTGCAACAACTCGGCAATCAGCAGCAGCAGCTGATCTGGGAGTTGGGGGCCCAAAACCGCGAGCAACAACAGCAATGCCGGCAGCATCTCGCAGCCTTTTGGCCGGCCCTGGGACCACCCAACCCCAGCAGGGCAACAGGACCTCCTGACCCAGTTGTGCCCGTACGCCTGACCAAGATGGGGCCTGATGACGACCCCGAGACGTTTTTAATTACCTTTGAGAGAGTCACATCTGCAGCTAAGTGGCCATTGGCCCACTTTATTGGCACCGTACCTAACGGGCCAGGCCCAAGCCGCCTACAGGGCACTTCCTGTGGCCGAAGCCCATGACTATGAGTGACTACGTGAGAAGACGTATACGCTGTGAGCCCGACCCAGAGTGGTAGCCCAGCAGGTGAGAGAGGCATGATGGTGGTGGCTACAGCTAGAACAGCGTACGGGGGCCGAGGTAGCAGAACAAGTGGTGCTCAAGCACTTTTTGCATATCCTTCCAGCACGCGGAAGGACTTGGGTCATGCGCCACCGTCCGACTACGCTGAGCAAGGCCGTGGCTTTGATGGAGGATTTCCTCATGGCCGAGACCCCTGTAGGACCAGGGCCCCATCCCCCAACCGCCATGCCGGTCCATTCTCGTGAAGAGAAGACCCGGGGCCAGAGGAGCGAGCTCCGACCTGTCCTAAGACCCTCGGATGGATGTGCGGTCGGCCTGGCCCGCCGAAGACCCCAGATAGAGCAGGGCCCGCCAATAGATGCCCCCACCGAAGGGAGGCTCCAGGCCGTGGAGGCACCTGCTCCATCACCTATTGCTTCGGACCAGTCCCGATGCCCTGAACTCAACCTGTTTTGCCTGTGGCCACCTCGGACACCTCCGTCGAGAGTCCCCGATGATGAACTGCAGTTTTGGGCAGGTCTGCTCGGGGGAGGCCCGGGGCCGTTAGCAACACTCGGGTAAACTGACTATCCCTGTTATGGTGAATGGAGCCCCCGTCTCTGCGCTCATTGATTCGGGGTGTGGGCAGACGCTTGTCTGCCAGGGTCTCGCCCCTTTGCCCGAACCATCACTAGGGGTCATTCAGCTCCAGTGTCTCCACAGGGATGTGCGACCTTACCCCAAGAACCCGGGGACCCTGACTGTAAAGGGGGAAACCCAGACCCTGATGGTTGGGCTAACCCCGAAGTTGGTGTACCCAGTCATCCTGGGCTGAGACTGGAAGGGCTTCGCAGGGCTCCTGCGAACAATGGCCGATAGGGCCTCGCCTGCAGGGACCACCCTTGGAGGTGCTTGCACCCGCCCATCTCCTGGGTTTTCCAATAAGACCCTTGGAGGTGAACCTATAGAAAATGCGGAACAAGCCCTGGAGGACCCCGATGGGAAGGACCAGTCTGCTGGCCCCCCGAACCCGGACAGCCCGGAAGGAGGGGAACCTGGTCAGAAAGAGGCCCCAACCTTGGGCGCAGACTTCAGTTGTGACCAACGGGAGGACCCCTCCCTTAGGTGGGCATACGAACAATTGGTGAGGGTTAATGGGACCCTGAACCTGCCCCACCAGGCCACCACACCCCCATTTTGAGTTGGCCTGTACCGGATCACCCGCGAGATCCAGACCGATGAAGCTCGAGCGTAACTCGTGGTTCCTCGATGAAACTCAGGCGTAACTCGTGGTTCCTTGATGCCACCGACGGGCAGTTCTGCAGCTGGCCCATGATGTCCCCGCTGCTGGCCACCTGGGCCACGAGAAAACTCTGGCCCTATTCTATGGCTGCATTGAGAGGTCAGAGACTTTTGCGATTCTTGCCCAGAGTGTCAACAAGCCGCTCCGAAGGGAGTACCGAAAGCCCCTCTTGTTCCGTTGCCTGTCATAGGCACTCCTTTCAAGATGATAGCCATGGATCTTGTGGGGCCCCGGCCCAAGAGTGTTGCGGGGTTCCAGTATATCCTAGTGGTCCTGGACTATGCCACTCGGTTCCCGGAAGCCATCCCACTTCAAAGCATCACAGCCTGGACGATTGCTGCCGAGCTCCTGAAAATCTTTGCCCAGATAGGCCTTCCCCGGGAAATCCTGACCAACCAAGGCACCAATTTTATATCCAAGTTTCTGCGCCAAGTCTGTGACCTCCTGGGGATACAAAAATTACAAACCTCTGTCTACCACCCCCAGACAGACAGACTAGTGGAACGCTTCAATCGCACATTGAAGCATATGTTGCGGAAGTTCCCCCCGAAAGATATGTGCCAGTGGGACCAGCTGATCCCCCACCTGTTACTGGCCCTCCGGGAGGTGCCTCAATCTTCAAACAAGTTCTCCCCCTTTGAGTTGCTATATGGCCAACAGCCCAAGGGGCTACTTGACCTCATGCAGGAAAACTGGAGGGAGGCGCCATCCCCCTCACATAACCTTCTCCAGTACGTCCTGCAGCTCCAGGAACAACTGACTCGGGTGGGGGACCTGGCAAGGGAAAACCTACAGAGTGCCAAAAAAGCTCAAGAGAAGACGTATAATCAGGGATCCCGCGTGAGGACCTTTACGCCAGGTGAGAGGGTATTGCTCCTACTCCCATCGGAGGAATCGAAGCTGCTAGCACGGTGGCAGGGGCCTTATGAGGTTATTCATCAAGTCAGGCTGGTCACCTATGAAGTGTCCCAACCTGACCGAAAGAAGAAAAAGCAAATATATCACGTCAACTTGTTGAAGGCCTGGCGGGAGCAGGATAGGGTGACCAGATGTCCCGATTTTATAGGGACGGTCCCGATTTTTGGGTCTTTTTNCACCGGTTCCCACTGACCCAGAAGAGCCGCAATTGGGAGATACCTTGACTGAGGAACAACTGAAGCAGGCCAAGGGGCTGGTAAAGTCCTTCCCTAAAACGTTTACAGCGAGACCCGGACAACCACACTGGTGCAACATAAGATAGTAACCAACCCAGTGGAGGTCATATGAGAGACCACCAGGCCATCGCCACGCCGTATGCATGAAATAGTGGAAAAGGATGTACAGACCATGCTAGAGTTGAGGGTAATTGAGAAATCGCAAAGTGACTGAGTACCAGTGGGCATAGGGGGGTATTATCTTTATGACAGTAGTGAGATATCCTGGAGACTCCAAAGGTCTATCTGGGCTCAATCCCCTCAAACAGGCTGCCCGGGGCACAGTCTGGGGACGGGTGTCTGTCACAGTCCTTTTCCAAGAGACCCAGAAACACCTCTAAGGAGCCAAGATCCAGCAGGGAACCCATCGGTACCAGAAGAGGTGGTTATCACCTGCCTCTACTCGTTGATCGTACCAGTCTAGCTTGTAGACAGGAACAGAAAGGGGTACTTTAGAGATATTGATACTGACGAACATCCCAGTGCTGTATATTGAGGTCTGAAGAGGAGTAGTGACTCCGGTTCTAGGAGCAACAGAAAGTCTTTCAGACATGGGAAATAAGCCAGAGTCAATGGAGATGTCTCCACAGCTTGGATGCTGAAGTAGAGGGCACTTATCCAGCAATATTGACAAGGGTTTTGGTGATGAAGAAACAGTCCCAGGGTGCTGTGTTTTTTCCTCTCTAAGAAGTTCTAGTCCATTCCTTCCTGGTATCAGAGGGTCTCTCTTTTTAGAGGGCTTGGACTAGGAACCTTCCCTTTTGTCCTTGTGGGAGCACATATGTCTCCCTTCCCCATCTGCCCTGGATCCGGTTTCCAGAGTCTCTTGGAGCAAGGGGCCAGGCTTCCTGACAGAAATTCCAGGCCCCAGGACCAGGGCTGTCCTTGGGGGAGGTGGGGCCCAGGGCAGAAGTGACAAATCCGTAACTTCTGGGACAGCCCACTCCGGCCCGGGAGGGGGGCCAAGCTCAGGGCTTGGAGTGGTCTTGCGCACCTAGGCACCCTGCAGCCCGCTCGGGTGATTTAAAAGGGCCCGGGGCTCCCGGCCATCGCTGCTAACCCCTTTGCCCCCGACCCGTCGGCAGGCCTGCCAGGGGGGCTTGGAGGGAAGAGTGGGAAAGAAAGATCTTAGAGCCACCCTGGGACTGAAGAAGAGGGGCCACACTTTCCTTCTTCAGGCCAACATATAGGGTCAGAGGTTGCTCCCACATTCATGGCTTCCTCCATGAGTAATTTGAAGGCCAAAACTTCCTGGACTGTTTAGTTCTGCCCACAAATGACCTGCAGATAGTGCACCTGGAGGGGGACATGGGTTTTCCCCAGGCAGTCTGGACGGGTGTTGTAAAAGTCCATGACTAGGAAGAGTTTGTGTCACTTTATGCAGTTTTTTGAAGCCAGGGATCCTTGGCATACTCCCCCGCAATGGTTGAAAGACTGAGGGGTGTGTGTGTGTGGGAGGTTCAGCAACAGCTCCCCACCCTGGAGTGGGATTCCAAAAATTGGAAACCAAACCCTGAAGCTATCTCCTAACCGGCTATACTATGAAACAAACTATGAAAATTTAAAATCTGGTAAAACTATTTAACAGAGAAGCTGAAGTGGCCAGCACAAACACTGAAACTCTGTCCTAGACCACAAGTGGTAAGAAGGAACTACGTGGTGGAAGTCCTGCAGCCCCCTTTGTCCCCTTGGTGCAGTGCACAAGGAGAGTGGGGGTGCACGCAGCATGGAACAGATGGACACTGCTAGGGAAAAATCTCCGGTCCTGGGAGCATAGAGCATACATGCAAACTGAAGTGTACTACACATAGGGACAATCACTCAAAAAAAAAAAAANAAAAAAAAAAAAATCTTCTCCATGCCCTTATTATGAAGTATGTAAATGCTAAGGTAAATCTACTCTGACAATGATCTTAAATTAATTCACACTGTAGTATGACCAGAAATAATCCATGTGTAGTGGGAGAATAATCACCATTCAGATACAGCCTTTGTTTATTGTTAGTGGAATAAAATGATCACTCCTCAGTCCATTCAAAGGGATTTCCACTTATTTTAATGGAAAACACCACCATTTGCTTCACAAAAACCAAAACAGCTCTTTAAGGATGTAAAGAAGGAATCTTTTTCACATTCCCTGATGATCCTAAATATTGCGATGATTAAACTAGATAAATTATAGATTTATTAAAAATTCACTACTGTCTTGTAGGGGTTTTTGAAAATGTACAGCGTGATATAATGATCACTGTAAATCAAAAGGTGTGATCATCAAAGAGTAAGAGAGATCAATATTGTTCGTTGGATAATACTCTCATCAATATAAAGTGAGACTTTTATGGCTATATTAAACAATGTTGGGAGAGACTTCTTTTTAGATTGTAAAATCATTGGGCGGAGGACTGGCTTTATTTGTTTAGTACAGCACCTAGCACAAAGTTGGTGCTTCGTAAGTAATAATAACGCCAGCTAAAGAAAGAAATCTTGCTGAAGAAGCATTGAACTGGGACTACTTCAAATCTTGATTTCACCAATTGCAGTATGAGATTTCATGAAGTCAGCATCCAAACAAAGATTTGTATCCAATCATACTTAACAGCACTAGAAGCTGTATATATGAAACTCAAAGGTTTTTAAACAATTTCTATTGCAATCAAGCCTTTGAGATTTGTCTTTTGAGAATAAAAAAACCAGATATGAAAATGCTTTAAAAAAGAAAAGAAAACAAAACAAAAAACAGCTACTTCTGGACTAGGTATTTATGAGAAACTTTTCGACAACTCCACTTTTCCTAAGTGTTTCATCCATACGTTGGTAGGGTACATGATATGTATTTGTCGTATAGATAAAAAATACCAGTTTTCCTAGAACACTTAATTAAATCCTTCCTTGGGAAGCAAGAAAGGAGTGGGGGAACATGTGGAATGTGCGCCTTCTCTTTCCATTTAACAGTGAATCAGTTGCAAGTTTGATAGAGAGGGGAGAATGCCCTCCTCTGGAATTATTTTCTCCCACATTTGCTTCTGTGCGTCACCTATACTGTCAGTTTCATAGAGCTCAGGGGAAAGATCAGTCTTTCTGGCAATTGCTCATACTGATTTGTTTGGTCTTGCCTTTAATCACTAGATATTCCTCCGAGAGGAGGATGAACTTGTGGTTAAGGTACTTGATTGGGAGCCAGAAAATATGAGTTCCTGTGTGACCTTGGACAATTCACTTCTCTCACTGTGGCTCAGTTCCCCAACTCTGAAATAATAACAACTCTTCCTCCCCTTGTTTGTCTTATCTACATAGACTATAAGCTCACTGCGGCAAAGACCATCCCTTACAATGTGTATGTATGGTGCTCTGCACTGAAGTCTGTTAATTTATGAGTATACATATGAAAATGTGTGCATGTGTACATTTCAATAATATCTGTGTGCAACTGGATTAGTAGCATGTATTGTGTGGCTGATTTATCTGAAAGCGGACATTGTGAAACAGTTAGAAATATTCATTATATATTCTCTATCTTTGCCTGTTGTCTGGTGTGTGGAGATGCAAAGACTGTCATTTAAGATGGTTGTAATTGATTATTAAATAATATATCATTGAGGTCAGAGTTAAAATTGTATTTCAATGAAATTTTCAGTTCTTTGACGTGAAGAGAACTAAAAATGGGTGTTAGGAAGTGTGTTGATGTGGTAGAACGTATGACAGGAGTGTGCCAGTACCTGGATATGGGTATTACATGGCATGTGGATGTTACCTTAATTTATCATTTCCTTGTTTTCCAGTGTATCCTTTATTGTAAGGAAATACCCTTGACCATCCTTAACTCTTTTTGTAAGATAACACCTGCATTAAGGATCCCCTCCAATTCCCATTGAATTCAATGAAAAGATTCACACTGACTTCACAGCATCCCTAACCTTTCCCTCTTCCTTAAAATAAAATTAAATAAAATTAAATAAATAAATAAATAAATAATAGAGGAGTTCCAGAACTGGAGAACGATCACAGTCATATGGGTTGTTCATTCTTGGTCACATCTCTACTCTGACAAGATACAATTTAACCTCAAGTTGAACCTGATTTGTATAGACCACAGGGAACAGTTATATAACAGAGAACAATTAAAATTAGACAAAACACAAAAAAGCAGGCAAAGGTTTTATAAGCCAAAACCTAGAAGATTTATTAATGATTTATGTCCAAAATCCTTTTCACACCAGCATAATTTAAACTAAATACACAGTATCTGCTTCAGAATCAGAATTCCATAACTGTGCTTACATGTAATTTACGATCACTTGCATTTCACTTTTGCCTTATAAACTACCACCTTACAAACCAATTTCATTGCAGCTTACCCACTACCTTTCCCTTAGATAATTTGGTTTCTTTATGGGTGTTTCATTGGCAGTCTCCAGGTTCTAAATCATATATAATGAACCAATCTTAAGTATGTCTCTGTAATAAGGCTTTATAGTACTTGTGAACTGGATCAGCGTGTGGTAGGCCCCTGCACAGTAAAAGTCTTGTCATGGATGACACCTCTCTGTGGGACACTTGCAATTTTATTTCTGAGTGGCAGAATTAGGGATTCTTCATACTTTCCTAATGACAGTTATAGTCAAACATACCTGACATTTTTACCTCTGAGGATGAAAGACCTCTCTGTGCTAACTGCAGGAGGCTATTCATTAAAGATGCAATCCGAAAGCTTATGCTCAAATAAATTCGTTAGTCTCTAAGGTGCCACAAGTACTCCTGTTCTTTTAACAACATTAGAGTGTTCCACCTTTGACTTGTTTTTTTCTTTCCTATTTTAAGATGAACGAGTGCAAACCTAAAAAGGAATATTTAATTGGTGGTCAGCAATTGTATATAGAAAAAGGTCCAAATGTGGCCCAAAACCCACCCTCAAATTTGAGTGTTGATAACGGAAAATTCTCTTTACTTCATTTACTGTAGATCTTGCTATATACTCCACTGCAGTGCTGTGAGTGGTGCTGGTTTTTTCCTTCTACAGTGAAATCCAAATTCAGTAAATAACTGGGTAATCATACAGCAAAGAAAGCAGTTGGGGAGCATGTTTGTTGTATTAAAGATTGACCTTAACTATTTATGATGTCTTTATAAAGTGCTTTCCTGTAGGAAGGAGGAGCCTGATGCTAATTTAATAACAGTAAAGGGCATGAAGAAGTCATTTATGGAAAAAGATATTTTGCCCATCCAGCAGGGATAATGGAAGTTGTGAATTTTGTAGGCTTTTTTGAAAATTTTAATTCCAAGATTTGACACATTTACTCATATTTTTGCTATTTTAGTAAACTAGGAGATGAATCACAGCGTGTCAAAATCCAGGCACAACACATAGTATTACATAACGAGTCATTTGTTTTATACTGGAAATGTTGGCAAACTTACGTGTGTACAAGCTGACTGCTCTGCCTAGTGCTCACTTCAGCTTTTTACTTCCAGGCAAGCTCTTTATACACTAGTCAACTGCACTGTGACTATAGAGTTTAGTTGTTCTGTTTTGCTTCTA